>PVIR01014431.1:0-10229 GCA_004026965.1 Petromus typicus | reverse complement strand
GCTGAGCTCAGGGCCAGCCTGAACTACAAAGGGAGACCCTGTCTCAAAAAACCTAAAAAAAAAAAAAAAAAAAAAAAAAAATTTGGGGCCAAGGATTTAGCTCAGTGGTTCCAGCGCCTGCCTTGCAAGCACAAGGTCCCCAGTTTGATCCGGTACCCACATCCCACAGTGCCGGCTGTGGTGGCTCACGCCTGCAATCCCAGCACTCGAGAGGCAGAGGCAGGAGGACTGCTGAGCTCAGGGCCAGCCTGAACTACAAGGTGAGACCCTGTCTCAGAACAGCAGCAACAACATGCTGGGAATGGTAGCATACGATATTATCCTGGCATCCAGAGACTGAGGAGAAAGACCGCTGCCAACTTTAGCCTGTACTAAATAAACAAGACCCTGTCTCCAAAACCAAAAAATTAAAGGCTGTGGATGTAGTACATTGGTGAAGCCCTGGATTCAATCCCCAGTACTCAGTTGTTGAAACCTATGAATACAGCCAACATTAGTATTATACCTTCAGCATAACTGGAACTACCTGTCCCAGTGTAGCAGGGACAGTGGAGGCTCTGCTGCCCGCTCCCTGGACCAGGCAAGGTGGAAAAGAGTGGGCATTGTCCCCCTCAAAGCACAATGCCTACTACAGTGACACCAGGCCACAGGTGAGCGGTGGCCCAGGTGCGCTGAGAAACAGCCCCCGCAAGCTCCACGCACATCCCACCCTCCTGACAGAAACTGGCTGCTGTCAAACAAACGCCACAGAAGCACCTCCTAGGGCTACTAATGACGGCCACCCAAACCTGACAGGGCTCCAGCTTACTTTTTCCTGTGACTACAGTAACATAAATGCCCTCTATCACTTGGAAATATAGCAGATAAATAAGTTAATGGGGTATCCCTTAGGCAGTTAAGACAGAGCCAGGCTTTGGGGAGCCAACACGGAGGACTTTCACTGGAGGGCCAGCATAGTAAGAAAGGAGAACTACCACACCCTAGGGCTTCCCCCAGGCTGTAGAGCAGGGAGTGACATTATAATAGGTTTCAATCACCCAGGTGGGGCCAAGGTCTCACCTACCCCTTCCAGGAAAGACCCTGTGAAAATCCTTAGGTGCTTGCTCCCTCCGCCTCCCGAGGGCTGGGACTGCTCCCCATTTGCCCCCTATATAATCAGTACTATGTAGGTGGCTATACAATCTGACTGGTTGATCATAGTTTTGTCCCACCTCATCTCCACCTTGTCATTTCCCACTGGACCAATACTATCTAAGTGATTGTACTCACAATCTTAGTAGCTGACTATAGTTTTTCCCCACCTTGAACGCACCGCACCTCACCTTGCCGCGTAGAATACCTCTCAGGAGAAAGGTCAGCAGGCAACCCGCGTTCGGGCCCCTTCTGTCTCTCTTAGACGCTACCGTACTCTCTGGTCTTTCCACTCTTAACCTCCTAAAACTCACTCTTTGACTTTAGAGAACAAGCGTTTCAGTGTAACTGTCACACATGGGAGTTACACTGTGCACTGCACACTTGCTCATCTTGTCTCTAGATTTTTTTTTTTAAGGCAGAGTCTCACTATGTAATGCAGGCTGGCCTTGAACTCCTAGTGATCCTGTCTCAGCCTCCATGTCTTAACCCTTCCTGTCTTCAGAAGCATTAAAGCTACTAAAACCAGCCACTGCAACACTGAATGGATCAGAGCAGCGAGCCCAAGTCATCCACTGTCCTCTAACAACTTCTAACAAAAGCATGGCCACAGCACGCCCCACATGGCTAACAATCCCCACCCTGCCAACTCAACCCAGTGCCCCGGGCCTCAGCTCCCACAGTGTTTCCCGACAATCCCAGATCAGCCAGTGGAGGGCTGAGGGGAACCGGTATGGACACTGGAGATGGTACGTTGAGGCCTGCTCCAAGACTTCCAGTTCTCTCCGCACCCCTCCCTAACCTGAACACCAGCCCAACTGGGTTGGGTGGTAATGAGCAGATAAGCATAAAGGTCATAAAAAGGGGGCGGGGAGAAGAGCTCCCCACCAAGCCAGTACAACGGCAGCACACTGCGCGTCAGTCATCCCAGCTACTCCAGGCAGAGTCCACTCAGTAGAAGGGGTCTGACTCATTAGAATAACTGAGTCTGTCCTGAGCTGGTGCCACAACTTAAAAAGTATCTTCTCAACACCTAGCCTTAAAGCAAGAGACCCAACGCACATCTTGCGCACAGTAGTATCATCATCTCCTCTGTTCTGTATCCCTCACGCCTGCAGTCTAGGAGTTTGGATCCAACATGCCTGAAAGCTAAGAAAGCACTCCGTTACTGAGCTGCATCTTCACTTTTTTGATCTTCAGATAGTGCCTGTCTAAACTGCCCAGCTGACCTCAAGTTAGCAATGCTTTTGCCTCAGTCCCTCAAGAGGTACAATTATAGCTTTGGGCCACTCTTACTTCTCTTTATGTTATCTCTATAAATTGTTTCAAAATTGTTTAACTCTGGCAAGAAAGTAAACTCATTTATACATTTACTCATTCAATGACTAGCTGGACTCAAGTAGCCCAGTGCTCTGCAATCCTGGCCGCTCAGAAGGCTGAGTACCGTGAAATAAAAAGAGGTAGGGTGAGGTTTGGGGTTCAGTGGTCAGCACCATACACGAGTAAATTTTGCTCTTTCTGCAGTGTTTGGGATCAAGCCCAGGCCCTTGTGCACGCCAGGCAGCACTCCATGTCCTAATTACCCTATTTATACTGAACTATGGGCAACACATTTTATGAGTTGGAGACCAACTTGGGAACTCAGTGAGATCCTGCCTCACAATAATAAAAAGGGTCCATGGACTAGGGATTTAGCTCAGTGGTTCTGGCACCTGCCTTGCAAGCACAAGGTCCCAGGTTCAATCCCCCACAACCACATACAACAATGGCAGGCATAGTGACTCACACTCACCAGCAATCAGTACCACACACCACAGTGCTGGGCGTGGTGGCTCACGCCTGTCATCCCACCACTCAACTAAAAAAAGGCGAGGGGAGTTCAGAATGAAGATCAGTGATAGGATCTTTGGGGTTTGATCACTAGTGGGGGAAGTATTTTCAACGCAATGTGTGTGCAAATTTTCAGCATTTATCATTTGTAGAGTCAGCAAGGAAATTTATTTTTTGGTATTAAGGACTGAATTCAGAACTTTATGCTTGCCAAGCAGGTGCAGTGCCACTGAACTAAATCCTTGGCCCAGGAATTTTTTTTTTAGTTTTTTTAGTCATTTTTTTTTTTTTTTGAGACTTTGTAGCTCAGGCTGGCCCTGAACTCAGCCTCGAACTCAGCAGTCTTCCTGCCTCTGCCTCCCAAGTGCTGGGACTACAGGTGTGGGCCATCATGCCCAGCCCTGTGGTATGCGGTACTGATTGCTCGTGAGCTTGAGTCAACACGCTGGGGACTGAACTCAGAATCATGCCTTGCCAGAAAGGCACCAGAACCACTGAGCTAAATCCCCAGCCCCTAGAGATCTCATTTTTATTTCTGGTGGTACTGGAAACTGAACCCAGCTTTTGCACACATCCTCAGCCCTTTTAAATTTTTATGTTGAGACAGGGCCTTGCTCAGTCATAAATAGTTCACAGCAGGCTTCAACTTACACTCTCGTCAGAGTGGTAGAATTATAAGCATGTGCCACCAGGCCCAGTGCAAAGGCAAAACCCAGTTTCGACCAGAGAATGACATACACATCCAAGCATCTCCTGTGTGATGATTTGTTCAAGCTAAAGAGCTAATCGAGTACCCTGAAGTGTTTACTATCTGGGTCTAGACTGGAAAGTGCACCTGCAACCCCAGTGACTCAGGAGACTGAGGCAAGAGGTGCACGAGTTCATGCCCAGCCAGGGTAATTGATTTAGTAAAACCCTTCTCAAAAACCTTTTTAAAGAGCTGGGAACACTAGGCATACTGTAACCTCCAGCACTCCAAAGGCTGAAGTTCAAGGCACTCTTGGGCTGCACAGTGAAATCCTATCTCTAAACAAAACAACACAGAACAAAATAAAGCAGGGGGTTGGGGCCCTAGCTCAAAGGCTGCTGGCCCCTCTACTGTGGGGGACCCCGCCCCACTCCATCCCCAGCATGATAACATCAGTTTACTATCTGGACTTTAGGGAGCTGAGCCCAGGGCAACAAGGGTGGTAGTGGCTGTGGGTTCCACGGCTATCCTGCCTGGTCATCTCCAAGAGTACAAAGATAGCCCACTTGGGGCAAACAGGGAGACGTGGGCTGAAGGCCTCTCTCTCCGACACCATGGGGAGGTCAGTTAGCAGTTCACACCGAGGCCTTGGGGCAATGCAAGCTAGATCAATATCGGAATTCATGAGCCAATTTAGAAATACATAAAGCCTGCTCAGTGCATTCCAAGCCATTCTGCAGATCACTGAGGGCTCCAGGCCAGCTGCAACTGCACTGCTAGAATCCTGTCTCCAAAAACAGCCACACTTCTATAGTTTGAAATAAGAGTAATCAATATGTGTTCAAAAGACCGAAGGAAAATTAAAGATGTCTGCTGGCATGGCTATTTTCCTGTCATCAAATAGGAGAAAAACTCTGATTTTCTGGATTACTGGACCAACATTTTGGAAAAGCCCTGAAGGACTAACAGATGAGTAAAGTGAGCAGGGCTCACACTTAGGAACTAACCTCTTTCTACTTTTTAAAGAGAAATTAATTAAATCACTAGGTTCTGGATCTGTATTTTCTTCTACTCTCAAAACACTTACTTCAGAAATTATATTTAATGCCTAAACAATATTTACTATATATCTCAGTTTAAATTTTAAACATCCTTCCACAAAAAGATGATCTGGCTTTCCTTTTTCACAGCTGTTTTTATTTGGTAAGAGAAGCTGAAAGGGATTCCTCAGCTTTCCCTGCCTGTTAAGTTTTCAGGCTGGCCACACACGAATGCCACTGGTCAGTACAGATGTCGCCTGTGCTCACCACTCAGCTTCACACTCACTGCCACCTGGCCCTGACAAGGCCCAGGTCTACCCAAACCTCTCCGCACACACTCCCCCTCTGGCAATTCTGCATCAACTCCAAGGCCCAAGAAAAACGGAAAGGCAGCCACTTGCTGATAGTGAACCAGGAGATTTTCAACCCCAGAAGCCTCGATGCACCTGGGCCAGCTCTGCACGCAGCACTACCCCTTCAGGACCCAAGGACGCAACCAGGAAGCCACAAGCCCACAGGACTTGCCTCCAGCAACACAGGACATGCCATTTGCTGCTGGCAGAGGCCTGTCACAAAGCTTCATGTTCTTATGTGATTTATTTTCAAAACTACCTCATGAAGTAAAAAAACAAACTGCCCGTTATCCACAACTTACAAAGGGGAGCAAACAAGACACTCAAAACAAAAACACCCTGAACCCCAGCGCAGCACTCCTTCTACACCTCATCCTGGCAACAGAAACCGGAAGCATTGCTTTTAGAAATGTTTCAGAACAATTAATTTTTGTGTTCACATGGTAAAAGTAGCTTCTGTTACTTATTTTTGGATACCTCGTCAAAAATCTTATAGACTGGGCCGGGGGTTTAGCTCAGTGGTTCTTGCAAGCACAAGGGCCCGGGTTCGATCACTGGTAACCATAAACCATACTGGGCGTGGAGACTCACGCCCAGCAGCAATCAGCACCGCATACCACAATGCCAGGCGCGGTGGCTCACGCCTGTAATCCCAGCACTGGGGAGGCAGAGGCAGGAGGATTGCTGTGATGTGAGCTCAGGGCCAGCCTGAACTACAAAGTGAGACCCTGTCTCAAAAAAAACCTTAAAGACTTAGGATTTCTATATATTTATTAAGCTCTTTTTAAAGACTCTCAGTTTATTAACTAGATGCAATTTTTTACACTGTACTGGGACAAGTTTCACCTCAGAATTCACAATGAGAGATGACTTGGTCAAGTTTATCTGGCATAAGACATTAACAAAGACCCTTAGAATCATTTTGCTGCTGCTTTGCGGTGGGGGTCTTCTGTGTAGTTCAGGCTAGCCTCAGACTCGCAGAGTCCTGCCTGTCTCCTCAGTGCTGAGGCATCTTTTCCCAGGTTTCTTGTCTCCTTCAATAGCCATCACCAAGAACTTCTATATATGACCTATGTCTTTGTGACTTCAAATCAATTTCCCTGGATCAGCTTGACTCTGGCCTTCACCTACCCTGAAGCTACAAAAACTGTGAAATCAACATCAAATCCTACTCAGTGTGAGATCTTTCTGCCTCAGCCTTAGCGTGCTGGGATCACAGGGGAGAGATTGGCACACACCAACCTATCAGACCAAAGCCAAATGATATTCTTAACTGTTTTAACCTAGTGAAGTCTGTAGAACACCAGGAAGGAAACTCTTAAATGTGCAATAGCTTTCCCAACATGGCAACTTCCCCACCATAACCACATAACCACATAAACAACCTAGCCTGGTAGCTCTGCACCCGAGGATGACTCTGCAGGTTCTATGCGAGCACCAGGGCTGGTCCTCGCCACGGCCATGACAGCCACGCTTAGGATCAACAGTTCACACTAACCTAATGCTTAAAAAGCTTTTAACCTGGATAAGAACAGACCCTCAGACAACAACACTGTGGAATAAACTATTAAGTCAGACATATTAAGCAATTAGGAAGATTCCTTATGTTTCACGAATAAACAAAGTTTAATAATGAATTAAGCCAACACAACACACAAGATACAAAATTTAAAAATAGGAAATATTGAAAAGGAAATTTGGAGAATGCAATTTGAGAAAACAAAATAAGGGGAGTGAGTTGTAAATGTATTCAGGTATTATGTCCAACTACCAGTGTTCTGATGGTTTTTTGTTTTTTGTTTTTTTTTTTTAAGATAGGGTCTGGCTTTATAAGTCAGGCTGGCCCTGAACTCACTATGTAGCCCAGGCCAGCCCTCCTGCCTCTGCCTCCAAGAGCTGGGATTACAGGCGTCAGCCACCACACCCAGCATCATGATATGTGGTACCAGAGGTGAACTCGGGACCTTGAACTACATCCCCAGCCCTTGTTTAGGATTTTGAGACAGGGTTTCCTCCAGTCTCCCCTGAACTTCAAGGACCCTTCTGCTTCAACCTGTGGGGTGTTGGGATCATAGGTGTGGGCCACCACACCCAGCTAAAAACTGGGTTTTCGTTACAGTACCTCCTCACCTGTTTTGGCTTTAAATTATTTTCATCTTACAGCACAGAGCTTTTTCACTCAGTTACATCCGCAGTCCTTTTAAGTTTCCGGAGACCGGGTCTCGCTAAATTGCCTGGGGCGGTCTTACTATTCACTAGGAATAATTTTTAACAGCTTGAGCAGAATCTCAAGCTTACTGCAAATGCATTAATACAGCAGCTTCAACGATAAGCTGAAGGCAAAGAAAACTATGTACACTGCTTTGTGAGGTGTAAAAATATATATATACTGAGAATTGTGCAGCTTGGAAAGATTTAAACTAATAAACCTTAAAAACCTCCAATCCCACCCCTCTGGGTAGCTGAAGCAGGAGGACCACCAAATTCAAATCCTGTCTGAGCAATTTGACAAGTAGCTATGTCCAAATAAAGAGTTATTTAAAAGGGCTGGGATATGGCCCCATGTGAAGGTCCTGGCTTCAATCTCAAGTACCAAAACAAAAAGATAAGCCGCGCCTTGCTAGCGACATTTTAAGCACTATCTGGTGGCTATGACCTTACTGGGAAAAGCATATTTCTCCTAAAACTGCAGTTCCAAAGTAGTTACCTATTTTAGCTATAAGAAAACCACATTCGGTTTAATAAAGCGCGAGCAAGCCAACCAAGCAGAGTGATGTAATCCCAGCACTTGGGGAAGCCAAGTTCACGGCCAGCCAAGGCCACACAGTGAGCGGAAGTGCAGCCCGGACTATGTGGTGCGGCACTGTCTATGGAAAGAAGGCTACAGCGAGGTAAATTTCTCCAGGCAACAAAGCACCTTAACTGGCTAACTTCCTCAAAATTGCACAGGTAACCAAGGATGGTGGCGCATGCCTGTCATCCCTGCACTCCAGAGGCCGAGGCAGGAGGAGCGGTGCGAGTTGCAGGGCAGCCTAAACTATAATGAGTTCAAAACCAGCCTGACCTACAAATACAAGCAAGATCGTGGCTCCAGGAGCCGGAGATTTAGCTCAGTGGTTCTGGCGCCTGCCTTATAAGTGCAAGAACCCGGGTTCGATCCCCAGTAACCAGTACCACATCCCACAGTGCCGGGCGTGGTG
The DNA here is from genome assembly GCA_004026965.1 of Petromus typicus. Classification (NCBI taxonomy): domain Eukaryota; kingdom Metazoa; phylum Chordata; class Mammalia; order Rodentia; family Petromuridae; genus Petromus; species Petromus typicus. The sequence goes on along the minus strand of PVIR01014431.1, from coordinate 1,987 downwards.
GCTCACGCCTGTAATCCCACCACTCGGGAGGCAGAGGCACGAGGACTGCTGTGATGTGAGTTGGAGGCTGAGCTCAGGGCCAGCCTGAGATCCTGTCCAAAAAAAAAAAAATACAAAAAAAAAAAAATACAAAAAAAAAAAACATCGTGGCTCCAAAACAGCCGCCCCCCCTCCATATCGCACTACTCGAATCCCCATACCCCGAAGCCTGAGGCAACAGGATCACAACTTTGAGACCGCCCCAGGCAATTTAGCGAGACCCGGTCTCCGGAAACTTAAAAGGACCGCGGATGTAACTGAGTGAAAAAGTTCTGTGCTGTAAAATGAAAAAACAAGCAAACAAAAAACAGCGCTCTCGAAGGCAGCGCTGGGAAGCCGTCCTGCGCAGGACAGCTGGTGACAGGCCTGGACAACGGGAAGGCGGTGCTCCGTCGGGGAGAGGACGGTTGCGCCCGGCCAGCGGACGCGGAGGGACCCGGCTCCCGGCCCTGGCCCCGGCTGCGAGGCCGAAGACATCACCGGAGGGAGACCGGATAGCGCGGGGTCTCGTCTAGTCGAGGCGTCGAGGAGGAGGCGCCCTGGACCCGCACCGCGCCGCAGCCCTGCCACTCGCCGGCCGGCCAGGTTGTCGTGCAGCCCTCGCCGAACCACCCGAAGCCCTCGTGGTCCACACCTCTCGGCCCTTGACCTACCTGAAGCGGGCGCATCCGTCCGCTGCGCACGGCAGGATGGCAACAGTCACCCTCGGCGCAGGTGACGCCTCATAAAAACAACCTGCTCTCGGCGGCCGCGGCCGGAGGCGGAGCATGAGCGCGGCGCATTCCGGGAGTCGCAGTCCCGCGTGCGCCCTGAACCAAGCAGCTACGGCCCAACGAACTACAACTCCCAGCGAGCCACGCGCCACCGGAAGCCTCCGGGCAGTGGCCATCACAACATCCGGCTCCTGCGACGAACCAGTTGCTACGGAGACGGCTGCAAGCGCAGGAACCGACGCTAGCCGAGCCGCTTGGATTGCCTCCCAGACCACGCGAACAGGCTCACCGGAGCTGACTCTCCCCGGGCAGCCTCATCCAAGACAGCGGACGGCGGTTCCTGCGCCCGATCGGCCCGCTGCTACGGGAAAGACTGTCCTGGCCGGAGGAAACAAGCGGGAGGATGGCGTCAAGGCGGGTCTGTGCGGGCCAGAGGGGCTGGGAATTGCATTCTTTTTGAAAGAATCTGAGGCGACATCTCCCCCCAGTCTCAGAAATCCTGGCAGCCGTGGAGCTCTGCAGGTGGAGAAGAACGAAGTCACAGTTCTGCCTTGTGCAGCGCCTCCAAGATTCTCTTCGTTCCGGGATGAACAAAAAATTGTAGCAGGCGTTGCTGGTGACGCAGGCCTGGCACTCCAGCACTCCAGGGAGGGTTAGGCTGGAGCATCACAAATTCCAGCCCAGCGGGTGCAGCTCAGTCACTGTTAGACTCCGTCTTAAAATAAATGTCTGGGGACGCAACTCAGTGCGAAGGTCCTGAGTTCAAGTCCTAATCCCGAAAAAACAAACAGTATTTGTGGGTTAGAACTCTATACTGCAAAACTTAAATTGCCGGAGATGGTAGTTGAAATTCAGGATGAACTGGGATGTGCTAAAGAGAACCTGGCTAATGTAACCCAAGCTTGAAATTCTAAAAGGCGCATACTGGAGAGTGAACCCAGGGCCTCTGCCACTGAGCTACACTGAGGAAAGTTACAAGAGACAATTCTAGGCATTGGAAAACAGCTTCAGGGGTGGTGAGGGGTGTGTCAAATTTAGCATGTATTACAATAGATTTTTACCAGAAGTCACAAGGATTTTTAGGTCAGACTCTGGTTCTTAAAAAGACTAAAGAATAAAGACAGCCCAGCTAGATAAGCTTGGAGGCTGAGGCTGGAGGATGCTGTGAATTCAAGGCCAGCCTGCACTGCCTCAAACCAAAACAAGGACCGAGATATATCTCAGTAGTTTTGCAA
>PVIR01014430.1:16500-40441 GCA_004026965.1 Petromus typicus | reverse complement strand
AGCTCTGGGGCAAATCTTTCATCACTAAGCTACAGTTTCCTCACCTAGAAAATGAGGATAGTAGATAGTATTAGTACCACTCTAGTATTAGCATTGTGAGAACTAAAGAAAATTTACAAAGAAGCCCAGAAAGAATCCAGCCCTCAAGAAAGGAGACTAACCTAAGACCACAGTCCTAACACAGACCCACAGAAAGATCAGTGACATCCGTGGAGAAACTGCAGGTACAAAGTAGAAGGTGTAAAGTTGTGTGGAGGAAGAAGAAAGCGCACTCCACCTTGACTATGAAAAAAAAGTACTCATGTTAAAATTTGAGTGGATTAGAAATTATTGATCTGGAAAAAAAATCACAGAATGCTTTTTTTCAGAAATGAACTTTTTCTTGGGGGAAAAGTCTGGGGCAAGAGAAAAACAAAGAGAAAGAAATCATCTCCCTCCACCACCAGAGGACTCGAAGAAGGAGCACGAGGGAAGTCCCCAGGGAGCCGCTGCACTGGATACTGGAAACTTTTCTGCCACCTGAACTAGGTACGCAGATGGACACACAACTGGCAGAGCCTCTTTGGGCTGCACTAATATATCAGGTGACAATATGGGAATTTTATGATGACAAAACTAAGCACCGTATAGCCAGTTAGATACATCTGGCCAGCTTTTCCTCTAAAAGCTGCTGACAAGCAACGTCTCCCGAGAAGTTGTATTTGAAAGGGCAATTGGGTGTCAGTGTGTTTTTCTTCTCTATGCTCAGAATGCCTCTCATACTTTCTACATAAGTTTTAATAAACTTCTCAACAATAGGCTAAAGTTTGTTCTGCAATTTGGGAGATTAGTACAATTTTTCTTATCATCTAAGAAACCACAGCCCAATTCATCTTTGCTAAGACAGCCAATCTGACCCCCTGTGTGTTTAAACTTATGGAGGATGAATGAGTTTTTGCTTCCAAAGGCTTTTTAAACATTTTCTTTAAAAGTAACTTTGGACCGGGCTGGGGAGTTAGCTCAGTGGTTCCGGCGCCTGTCTTGCAAGCGCAAGGGCCCAGGTTCGATTCCCCGGTAACCACATAACAATACTGGGTGTGGAGACTCACCCCAGCAGCAACCAGTACCACATACCACAGTGCCGGGCGTGGTGGCTCACGCCTATAATCCCAGCACTTGGGAGGCAGAGGCAGGAGGATTGCTGTGATGTGAGTTTGAAGCTGAGCTCAGGGCCAGCCTGAACTACAAAGCCAGACCCTGTCTCAAAAAACCTAAAAAAAAAAAAAAAAAAAAGTAACTTTGGACCTACCCAAAGTTGCAAAAATATTGTGTAGTCTTATATATTCTCCACCCAGATTTTTAAAACATTAGCATTTTATATGTATGACCACAGTATGATCATAGCAGAAAATTAGTACTGCTGACAAATTAGTACTGCTTATTAAAATCACTTAGTACTGCTTATTAATCTACAGTTTTAAAATTTTGCTAGTATCCTACTATTGCCCACTTAAGTATCTAGTTATCATATTGCATAATGAAAATTTCAGATCAGAGGTTGACAGAGTTTATTCTGGAAAGGGAAAGAGTAAATATTTGTACTGTAGGCCATGTGGTCTGAGAACTATTCCAGTGGCCCAAAAGTAGCCACCAAGGCCGCAAACTACTGAGTGTGGTTCTGTGCTATCCCAGCTCTGCCACTATGCCCCCTGGTCTGTTGTTTTTAGGTTTTTGTGGCTTCAGCTACCAATGGTCAGCTGGGGTGTGAAAACAAATAATTCCAGAAATAAATAATGCATCCGTTTAAAATGGGGCACGATGAGCGTGTTGAAATCTTACACTGACCGGCTCCGTCCCACCGGGGCTGTGAATCATCCCTCTGTCTGGAGCATCCTGTCTGTACCACCTGGCCGCTGTGTCACTTACTAACCAGTGACCAGATCAGCTCAGTGCTGCAGCGCTTGGTTCAATTCTCCCTGTACTTGGTAACATCCTCACACAGTCGATGCGGACAGGCCAAAGAGAAGCCATAACACATTTAAGGGTCATCTCATGCCTTCACACAAAAAAGGTGAGTATAAAACAATAAGATATTTTGACCAAGAGAGACAGACATAGATGAGAGGCAGGTTGCTGATATAATTTTTATTATACTATAATTATTCTATTACCAGTTACTGTTATCAATCTCTGTGCATAGTTCACAAATTAAACTTGTTATAGATGCATATGTGGAGGGAAAGAGCAGCATGGTAGGTTGGTATTATTGCACCCATGGGGATTTTGGAGCATAGCCCTTGTGGATAAGGGGTGCTCCTGCATGTTGAGAAATAAGTTTCAAGTCAAATGTGGCTTATGGGCCATAGCTTCCCCATTGCAGATCACCAGTTTCTGAACTCTTCCCTTCAAGGAACTTGTTTAATATACAAAGATTTGGGGTCCAGCGCAGACGAGGCAACAACTGAAAGTATGTATGTGAGTGATCTGGGTTAGGACAACTCTCGTGTGTTTACAATTGTGCTAACGTTCTAAAACCCCAATCTGACTAATCATGGAGTCTGTCTTCTTAGACCTTGACTGTTCGTTTCTGTTGTTTGGTAGCATGGGTCTCAGTTTAGGTTTGATGTTTTTTAAGTCTTGATTAAACTTAGGTTATGCATTTTTGGGTCAAGAATGTTACAAGAATGAGATTGCATCCTCTTCCCAGGGCTTACTACAAGGCACATAGTACCAACTTCTCCCTTCGATGCCAAGATTAACTTGGTTAAAGTGGTGTCTCTCAAGTTTTTCCATTGTAAATTTACTGTTTCTCTTTCCTGCCAGAGTCTTGTGGAAAGATACTCTGAAGCTGTGTACAAACGCCATGAGCTAGGTTTAGTATTTTTGCTACTCTTGACCTAAAGCAATTATTACCATGATAACTTTGGGATTTTTGCATTTCCTTCACTCTTTCTACACATATTATTCAGAATTCCATTTTAATAACTTCTCCTAATCCCTCATTTGCTTATTAATGCATGACATTTGACCCATGGATTCTGATTTTACTTATGGCTTATACCTATTCCTATCATTAATTTTTGTTTTTCCAGTTCTCCTAGATTTAGCCCAAAAGGCCCTCTTTCTTTAAGATGGCTCCTTATGGTTTTGGCAGGTTTGGATCTTAGCCTTATCTATTTTTTGTATTTCACTTCTCCTGTAATTGGGGTTTCAGCAATATGAACCACCTAGTACTGTGCAACTTTTTTTTTTTTAAAGAAAGCAATGTCATTCAAGAAAAAGAATCAATACAAGGTCAATTCAGCTTTCTAAGTGTGTCTGCGGAAAACTAACTTCTCAGTATTTTGAATTTTTAACTTACCTGTAACTGGATGTAAACACTTATAATGGTGTGAGATGAAACCAGTAAGTTATTAATGTCACAGTTCTACAGTTCCACCCCATTTAGCTAATTTCCTCTTGTAGAAGAATTTTTGCACACCATATTAAATGTAAAGGGACCTAGATTTTTTTATTTAACCTTTGGAAGCAAGTATATTTTCTCTCCTGACCTCCCCCTTTTTTCCTCCCTCCCCCCACCCCTCTCAGAGGGTCTTGCTATGTGAGTCAGCCTGGCCTCTAACTCTCAGCTTTCTGAGTGCTGAGATCACAGGTGTGTATCATACTCAACTGTCCATTATCTCTAAATGAATAACAGTATTATTCAGAGCAGCTTGTGGACTTGAGAAGACACACTGTGTTCTGCCCAGTTGGGGGTGTTAATCCTGAAGTTCCTGAGCACAAACACCAGCCAAAGCCTGCAGCTGTTGAGTGTGGTGTGAATCTTAGACTCATAGTGATGCAAAATGCAGTCCCAGCAGCTTTGGAAGCTGCAGAAAGCACAGCCTTGCTCTCAGACCTACTTCTGTGTGGCTTATGACACAGGTTAAAGTTCAGAAAGTGGGAGGGACAAAATATGGCAGAAGGAAGGGACACAGAGTGTCAGCTCATCACTCAGGCAGCTGGAATCAATGGCAATGAGTGATTAACTCAGCACGGTATTCCCTTACTGTATTTATATTTATTGAACACCTACTAGGTCCAAGCCCTGAGCCAGGTCCTAGTGGGACATTAGTTCACATAAGACACCTCAAAAGAATCATCCTAAGGATTGAAAAACTATTTTCCCTGAGGAAACAACATAACAAATGACACATACATACACATATACACCAGTAAGAATTTCTGGGTGATTCCAGTGTCCACTGGATGTTGTTTTAGGGAAAAGCTTAAAATACTAAAAATAAAATTAGGTTGTAAAATTGGTCATTAATGATACAGTAAGATTCCACTGAATATATATAGAGAGAGTTCTAGAATAGGTAAAATTGATGACAAAGTAAAAACAAAATCACATTGGGAATGCAATAGTGTCTATAGCTGCATACTAAATATGCAGATGTAGCAGTTTAGCATAACAGACAACTATTACCACACACTTCTGTGGGGGAAACTTGGGAGCGGCGTAGCCCAGTGGGTGCAGCACAGGGTCTGGACAGTCAGGGAGGGCCTGATCCACGACGGCCGTGGATTGGCTGCTTGAATGGCTGCCTCCCAGGGCTGGGGCAGGAGGTGCTGCCAGTTCCCTCTTGGGTCTACTTGCCCCACAGCTGGCCCTCCACAGAGCTTCTTTTGAACTCACACTTGGGCAGCTGGAGTCCCCAAGTCGTCCCCTGAAAGAAAGCCAGTGGAAAGCAGCAATGCCATTCCACGAAAGTTAAACTCTACCATCTGTACAGTACCTCGGCGATTCCCCTGGCCAGCTTTCTTCAGTATGGGAGGAGATGGGGCAGGGTGTAGTCCAGCAGGTGGGGATTGCCACAGGGTGTCGTAGAAGCAGGCACCAGGGGAGATGGAAGGTCATCCAGAAAAGAACACAGAACTTTCTGGTGAAATGGGAATGTTCTGTGTAGTGACAAGTTGCACATTTAAGTTAATGAATATATATTTTCATTTTAAAAAAACAAAACTCTACAAATTATCATAGTAGACAGGGAAGGTGGAGAGTGAGTAGATGGAGGTGCAGATGCTTCAAGAGCGGAATACTATCAGTAATGACTGCGGCTGCACCAGTGGACTGGCACCAGTGCGTTTATTAAATTGTTATTTGTAAAATATTCAGTTCAAAGAATCAGAAAACTAAGGATCTGCATGTTCAGGGTTTACCCAACGGGTGCACTGAAGCGTTATCGAGGCCCAGGCATAGAGGCAGATGGCCAAGGCAGGAAAATCACAAGTTCAAGGCCAGCACGGGTAACTTCACAAGAGCTTATCACAAAATAAAAAATAAAGAAAAAGGATGTAATTCAGTGCCAGAGCACATTCTTACCGTGCATAAGGCCCTGGGTTCAATCCCCAGCACTGCAATAAATAAATGAGCAAACTTTGGACTTGATATTCTTGGAGATAGTAAAAATGGGCCACACTACCTTTTAAAGCTGTGTGTAAATATCACGTCTGAAGATCCAGTGTATGAGGCAGGCGAGGGGTTCTTGGTGACTTTGGATCATAATTATGCATGATTCTTACAGGACAGTAAAAAAGTTAGGGCTAGGATCAAAGTTAGGATAATCACACCAATCCAGTTATGATTATAATCCTTTTATATGGCAAATTTTATAATTCTATTCATCTAGTTTCAGTAATTTTTGAGTAATTGAAGTAAATAGCAATGTTTTTCTGGGATCCCATATTTGTCAAGATCTTCTTCATCAGAAACACATTTCTCCCATAAACAGCCTACATGGCAATAACTAGAATTCCCAACCTTTTAACATTCTCTTCACTTTCTCCTAGTGCAGGCTCCTCTGGATCCACTTAAACACTCCTGTCTGTCAGTTTCCTGGCTTACACTCTTTCTGGGATTCTGGAACATTTGAATCACGGCATGAGGTCACAGCCAAGGAAAGGACAGCCTGCCTTTCCCAAACTAGCTACCAAGTTTGCTCTAATTCACTGAAATGTCTAAGGATTGAGGATAAAGCACTCAAAATGCCAAAAGCCAGGAGAGTTAACATGCTCATGTGAATAAATTTTAAAATATAAATGATGGTTTGTCTGAGAGAGTAAAAAAAAAAACTAGAGTTAAGGAGCTGAGGAGTAAGGAAGAACTTGACACTGAAAAGCAGTAAACAGGAATGAAAGTCTCCAGAGAAAGAAACAGGCCCTAGCATGTCGACAGGATATGCTCCGCCTTACCAGTTCTGGGCAGACCAAGGTACAGGGCAAGTGAGACCCTCCTCTGCTCGGGTCTGAGCAGTGGCCGAGGACTCACAAGTGTCCTAGCGTGGGACATTTGCATGTGAAGGCAGCAGAGTCCCTGGCAAGCCCTTCGTCATCCAAACTCTATTTTATTCCCAGAGTGGCTCCCAGGCTGGACATCTTAGCCAGAACTCACATTGCAGAGTAACAGTGTGAGGGCATCTTCCAAGACCAACCGCAACATGGACACTGTTGCCTCTTTAGTTCACTGGAGCCTCTGCTGTCTGCTTCTCGGTCCTTACTGTGAGTGCAGAGGACACCGCTGATCCACCACCTGTCTAATATTTTAATCTTTAGTGCAAAACTAGTAAGTCATGTGCTGCAGGAGGACATATTAGCCAACAGCAGACCACACATATGAAGATGGCCCCATAAGACTCTAATACCTAGTGACGTCAAAGCTACCTTAATTTGTACAAGTACATCCCATGATTCTCCCCCAAAACATGTAAGCAATACATTCTAGTACGTATACTGATCAGTAAGTGATACATGAAGTGTGTCCCCAAAAGGATAATGTTAAGTAAACTGGATATAATGAAAACATTTTGTTTCTCCAGGGTGTAAATGCTATGATTTGATTCAAAATGTTAAAATAATGAAACAGATATTGGAATTTTTATAAATAACCTAATTCCCACACTAATTAAATTTAATGTTTATATCTGGGTGACAGGTACCATGTTTTTCTTTTCTTAGCTTTCTAATAATGAAATGGTGAGAGAGCACTGGGGTGCACCTCAATGGCAGAGCGCATGCTCAGTGTGCAGGAAGCCCTGGCTCCGTCCCCAGCATGAAAATAACACTCTTAAAGCAGAAACCTGGGCTTGAAGATAAATTTAGCTTCACTAGAGAACAGAGAAAAAAAGATCAAGATCAAAACCAAAAAGGGGGCTTGGAAAGCAGGTGCACCCAAGGTGACTGGGTGAAGTGTCTTGTTGACTTACATGTGGCAAATCACCGGACATCACTTCAGCAGCTGGGAGGACTTAGTCACTTTCAGAGCTAAACTCCTACAAGCCCAGCACTGCACAGGCCATGTCTACACCTGCACCACCATCAAAGTTGTGTGTCATGTTCAAAATGTCATGAAGCATAGAAAAGGAAGCTTCTTTCTGCTTGAGTGATATGACCATTGGGAAACCCAAATCAGGACTGTGTCTCAAGGCAGATGCCATGAGTTGGGGAGGAAGAACAAGCAGTGGAGAGTTGTCGGCTGCAGGGCCTGTGTGCACACGGGCAAGGAAGCTCCTGAGCCTGTGGACTGGGAGAGGCAGACGCGAAATAGGGAGATGCGAAGGGAGCCGGACACAGTGTGAAGGGCAGTCTAGATAATGAGGAGAGGAGAAGAGAGAAGCAGGGGAGGAAGGCAGGAAGAGAGGAAAGAAAGAAGGAAGCAAGGAAGGAATTTAAATAGTTGTTTATAATTGTATGAAAATCTTTAAATAGGAAAGACAAAATCATTACTGTGTATGGAAGTCTGGAAGAAAGAATACAGGAACAGCAGGCTAAATCATTCCTTTTGGATTTTTAGTCTAAGGTTTCTGTCAAAACAGGAAGACATATTGACTATATTCGCACTTGACTTCTGGAGTTGATTTCTTACATAAATATTGTTCCTAACATTGTGCACCTGGCCTACCTACATAACGTAATCACGTATCAGGACACACTCCTGTCACCACTGCCCTCTCCCTTCCCTGCAATGGGCTCCATCCGCTGCCAGGATCCCTCACCCTGCTCTGGGGACACCAGCCCTCCGTGGGCTCTCTTTCCTCCCCCTGCCCAGCACTGTGTGACCTCAGGATGAGATCAGAAATGTACTCAGTCTCCTCATCCAGGGACCCCAGCTGTGCAAAATAGACAAACAAATGAACACAATCTTGATCTAATCACTCTTTTATCTAAAGCCTATTAAAGCTGGATTGCAAAAGAAGATCAAATGTTCCCGTGTGTGGGTTTCCATAGCGCTGAGTCTGAGCAAGTCCAGTGCTGTGGGCCACTGCCGTTGGACTTGCTGTTCACTTAGCAGTGACCAGGGCATTCCGCATTTTTGCTTTTCTTTTTATTCCTTCTCCCCCACATACTGTGATTTTTAAAAGAGAGGACTTAAAATATGAGAACAAAGCCACACATAGATGAGGAAACCAAGACCAACTGATTTCTGAGATAATACTTATGAAAGTAACTGAAGCTAAATCTTGGAAACAACCTATCAACTGCAGACTGGATAGAGAAGATGTGGTTTTTCTATAGAATGAAGTATTACACCATATAGAATGACAAGTGTGAGTCATTCACACTCAAATGGATGTAGCTTTAGGACATGCTCATAAGTGCAATAAATAGGTCACAGATGTAAAAATATCATATTTTTTTCTCTGATATGAGAAACTGAAAATGTAAATGAGTTCTACAATGCATGTTAGATATTGTACAATATAAACTATTCAAAGGGTAATGGGGTAGGAGTAAGTAATGAGAGGAAAGAAAAAACTGTGATGGTAATAAAAAAATGGAAACAAAGGTTATGTATATAGGGAGTAGGGGGTTGGGTGGGTAGGGGAATGGGAAAATATGAAAATCAAGTCATGTCATATACTGGCACAAATTGTCAATGTTGAGTGTGATCATGATATGTATATAAAATGTACCTATTTCACAACAAAAAAGTATCTGAACTTGAGTGGAAATAATCTCCTCACTCTAGTTCTGCTTTTGGTTAATTGTTCGCACTTGTTTTCACCATCTCCCTCAGGAAGGAGGCAGGATCCCTTGCAGAGCCCTCACCAGGTGCTCTCTTACCTAATCCCACTTGGCCTGGTCTCGAAAGTGTTTCCACTGATACCTGACCACGTGTCAATGTAGGCAGAAGGGATGAAGCTGAACAGATTTATCTTAATCAACAGAATTGCATTCTGGGGAAAGAAACTCATCTGTGTACATTAAAACACACCAACGAGCAATGGGGCTTAGAATCTCTCAGCACATGCCTAGGTCTCTGTTTCCTCATCTGTAGCATAGGCTATGAAGAGCATGTCTAAGTATCTTCCAGTTCTCATCAAACCCTCCACTCCGACTGCCTGCAACTTAAGGGCAGATTGTATACCCTGCTAGATAGAAAGTGACTATAGGACGCTATAGAGTGTATGCTAGTCCTCGGCATTTTATATTCATTGCTCTCTTTCATCCTATAACACACCACATTTTATTAACTATACTTCACACAAGAGAAAGAAGAAAGATTTAGCCAATTTGCCTGAAATGTATCGTTGCTAAGTGATGGAACTTGGAGTCAAATTCTGCTTCATCAGCCTCCAAACCTACACTCTACAGTATCACACTCTGCCCATCACACAACTGAGTGTAACCAGGGCACACGCTAGTGTGGCCAGAACTTCTCTGTACCCTCAGCAACACAGACAATATGTTCAAGTGTTCAAATGTCTCAGTAACATGCTAGAAACTAAGAATGCCAAGAAGACTTATTTTAGGCTCTTGTATTTATAGGACAAAACAGATCAAACTGAATCAACAAAGGAATTAGGAGACCAGGGGAGACAGTAATCATTCTGTTCTGGGCTGGGATTTTCTGCATTTTACAGAAGTACACTTGAAATTATGAGACTTACAAAATAATGTCTTTGTCTATGTGAAACAAAGGCTCATATATTACTAAGGTATGTCCAGCTACATGTAATATAAAATACAATTCAACTCAGTTTAAACAACAAGGAACACTTGCTGTCTCAGGTACCAAGAATTCGGTGGCTTCAGGACTGGCTGACCTCTGCTCCATAGCACGACCCCATCCTCTGCCCTTCTACTTCTAGTTTCACCATGGTTGAAGCGAAGTTCCTGTAGTTCATGATTTCAAATGGAGACATAATCACATCTAGTAGAATAGGATGATGTCTTCCCACAAGTTTATGTGTAAGAATAAGGAGCTAATTCCTGGAGTCCACCAGCAGACTCCTCTTTTTAATTTGTCAGAAGATATGAGCCTGTGCCTAATCTAAAGATCAGAGCCCCTCTTCTCTAAGCCTCACGGAGGAGGGGTGTGCGCCCTGCAGAACCAGGGCAGTGCTGCTGGGAACGGTGAGACCTGCTCTATCTGTGTACCATTATGCAGAAAGCTACCACACACAATGCTATGGTTACACTGTCTCCTGCCACACAGGGTTGGCAGGGGCACTCCTTTGCTAGACTGCACTCACTTAACGTACTGCTGGGGACAAGACAAGGCCCCTAAGTTAATAGATATTAACGTATTGTCACAAAATGAGAATCTCTAGAGCTATGTAGAGAAAATCCTGAAGGAAAAAAAAGGGATAAAAGAATTTATCTTTGATCTAGCAGAAAGATGCTACATGACTTCTTTTCTATGCCTGGAAAAGTCAGTATCAATGGATTTTAACTGTATTTTTAGACTGTCATAATCACCATTAACTTATTTTTTAGAATTCCTTAACATTTTCTCTATTTCTTTTCATTTTCCAAATTGCTCTAAACATCTAGTGTATTATCAATCTCCTTGTTCCTGTATTGTTGTCCATTTCTTTGATGCCTGTTTCATGTCCACTGCGAGACAAACCTCTCCAACTGAAGAAGCAAAAATGTAGGGGTGGGGTAAGGGTGTAATTTAGTGGAGCCCCTTTCCTCTCCCCAAAGAAAGGAAGGGGTAAATGACAGACACAGAACTGGACAGATAAAAAGGAGTTTTTTAAATCCAGCCTTGCGGGGCTGGGGATTTAGCTCAGTGGTTCTGGTGCCTGCCTTGCAAGTGCAAGGGCTCAGGGTGATCCCTCGGTAACCACATACAACAATGCCGGGTGTATGCTGGGTGTGTTGGCTCATGCCTATAATCCAGGACTTGGGACGCAGAGGCAGAAGGATTGCTGAGTTCAAGGCTGAGCTCAGGGCCAGCCCGAACTATAAAAGGAGACTTTGTCTCAAAAAAAAAAAAAGAAAAGAAAGGAGCTGGGGAGTTAGCTCAGTGATTCCAGGCAGCGCCTGTCTTGTAAGCACAAGGGCCCAAGTTCGATTCCCTGGTAACCACATACAATACTGGGCATGGAGACTGACACCCAGCAACAATCAGTACCACATACCACAGTGCCGGGTGTGGTGACTCACACCTGTGATCCCAGCACTCAGGGGGCAGAGGTAGGAGGATTGCTGTGATGTGAGTTTGAGGCTGAGCTCAGGGCCAGCCTAAACTATAAAGCAAGACCTTGTCTCCAAAAAAAAGAAAGAAAATCTAGCCTTGATAGCAGGAAAGGATCATTCTTTCAAAATCAGAAAATCTCAAAGCCAGTAAGTCTAGGAAGAAATACATAATGATAACTACTAGTTATTGAGTGTGCAGTGCCAGGCACTAGACGGATATGCAGGTTCACATAGTAACTTATTCACTCATTACCGTGACCTTAGAATCGGGGACAGGGTCTCCATCTGAAAAACAGGAAGAGTTAAGGTGGTGAGCAGGGAATTACAGTTCAAGACCACACAGCAGGAGGAGGCAGGTGCCAGATGCAAACTCAAGTCCCTGGCTCTGATGCACTCTTTCCATTACTGCCTCTTTGTTAGAAGCTCCCAAATGGACTAAGATTAGGACACTCACTATGTCTGGCCTTGTGCTGAGCACCTTTCAAGCATCACTACATTTAATCTTCACAGGAATCGCGCAGGGTGTCATCAATGCCATCTTGTACGTAAAGAATCCCAGGCATAGAGATATATAATTAATATTAAATATGAAATAATTACAAGTAAAATTGGTGTTTGAGAGAAACAGGATTCAAACCCGGATTCAAATCCTGCTTCCTTCGATTTCTGCCCACCCGCCCTGCCTTAAACCTGGTCCTGCTCGAGGTCTGACTAGGGTGAGAGGCCCTCAGGATCTGCATCCAAAGCCAATGTTCTTGGTTGTTGAAACAACAGAAATGGCTGAATTTATAGACTGGGGTCCGAGTGCATCATCCAAAAACCAGAATAAATAGATATTAACTTATTGTCACAATGGATGTGTAACATCATTATCTGCATTCATTTTATTTATTACCTTTAGGAATAGCCATGGTTTCTGAAAATTTTACATGAAGTTAGGAATTAACTGTTCTGATTTTTACTTAGAACGAAGATACAAAAGCAGCCAAGTGGCATGGTGCACATCTCTCTCCCCAGCCCTTGGGAAACTAAGGCAGGAGGAACACAAGCTGGAGACCAGTCTGGTCTACATGGGAAGACCCTAAAATATTAATATGATTATTTTTTTTAACTCTAAGATGTGTTTTGAAAAAAGAGGCACAGGACGGCTGAGTCTGAGCTGGTCTTGGCAATGTTTGTTAAACTTTCTAAGCTCAGTTCCTCCATCTACTGAGTGATGTAAGTCCGGAAGGATACAATCTCAAAAACAAAAGTGCCCTCTGAGGGATTTCTACAGTGTACAGTTCGAGAAGAAAACACATCCCTGCTCCTTGTGGTTCAAGGTCAAAACCAGTCAGCTCACAGACCTGGACAGAGGGAAAGGGCGTCTCGTTTTGTCTCTGCTTCCCTCCATTTCTGCCCACCTGCCCTGCCTTAAACCAGGTCCTGCTTGAGGTCTGACTGGGGTGAGAGGCCCTCAGGAGAAATGCCATCCACTGGCATGTCCCTCCCATTGTGCCTTGTCGTGGCATCCGTCCACTCTTCCTGCTTCGTCGATTGCTCGTCCTGGACTCCCTGAAGCTCAGACTCGGGCATGCAGCAAACACTTGCCCAGGGCTCCACCATGTGACTAACAAAGCCGCTTTCCTTCCTGCTTGTCTCTTTCAACGGAAAGGTCACTGTAAAGAAGTCAAGTCTTGCTGCTGACAGGTGTGTCTCCCAAACATGCTTGAAGATGGGAACACTCAGGTATCTGTCCTGAAGGTTCAATTCTGAAGGCCTGTGGTGGGGCTTCTGAAGTCCATATTTTCACAAATGCACCAGATGATTTTTATTATCAGGCCAGGTAAGAAAATGCTTATATAAAGCAGAAGGAAGTAATTGGACATTGTGAGTGCAATACAAAGTAGTTTAATATTTAAACATCTAAAGAACCTTATAATCTATTTGGGGATATAAAATTCACATACCAAGAATGACTGTCAATGTACAGTATATACACGTCAATTGATGTATTAAATACTACAAATACATAAGACCAGCATAAGTTCAGAGAGAGGAGGAAATCTTGGCTGCAGGTTGAACTTAATAATACTGGTGAGCCAGAGAGGCAAAGGATGAAAAAATGTTCTCAGCAGGTGAATTTCTCTGCTGTCTCTTAGTGGTGGGAACTCTCCTGAGTTTGTTAAAATCTAACTGCTGGGCCCCACCCAGAGTTTCTGATTCAGGAGGCCCCAGATGAAATCAGTTTGCATTCCTAACAAGTTCCTAAGCAATAATGGTGTTGGTCCAGGGATCACATGTGGAGAATTTGTGTTGTATTTACTGGGTTTCAAAGACCACCACAAAGACTGTGGTGAACAGCTGGGTGTCAAGACAGCGTCAGCATCTGAAACACTGGAGCAAAGGAATATAGCAAAGAATCAGTAAAAGAAACTTGTATGTGCTGGGCCTGGTGGCTCACGCCTGTAATTCCAGAGGCAGGAGGATTGCTGTGAGTTCAAGGCTCACCTGGGCTGTGTACAGTGAGCTCAGGGCCAGCCTGAACTACAAAAGTGAGACCCTGTCTCAGAAAACAAAAACAAAAAACAAAACAAAAAAGAAATGGGTACATACTCACAATAAGTATGGGAATTCAGGGAAAGAAGAAGCTGCCTATGAATTCAAACATGTGGACCGACGTGGCAAGAAAAAAAGGGAGAAAAACTGAGGCAGACCCATTCAGGAAAGGGAAAGTCAGTCCCCATCACAAGGAAGTACTGCTGCGTGGAGTCCTTCCTGCCTTGCTTCACGTTGCCCTGGGGCATAGGAAGTTAAGCAGCCAAGGACCAGCTGGCAAAGAGAGAATCAGAGTACATTGGTGGCAGTACCAGGTCCTCACAGGGTACAGGGGCCCCTCGTGCTGGGCAACATGCTCCAAACTGAACTGACCCACTTACATGCCAGGACTAGCCTGGGCCCTGTGGCGCTGTTTCAAGTCAGCCATTTACAGACTCACACCCAAACCAGAAACTCCTGCTTAGGACCAGAAGCACAGCTGCTGCCACTGCCACCCTACACCCACCCTGCCGCTGAGAACCATGAACCCTGACACACAATTTGGTGCCCAACTTGGAGAGCAGGATCCTTAGTATTTCCTGCCTTGACCACAGGGGGGCCCTTCTAGCCCTTTGGAAACTTCAAGCAAACCAAAGATGGCAGAGCAGGAAGACCCTTGGTATCCAGGTAGCAGGAAGAAACATCTACTTAATGCTGAGGTTCTGTGGGTGTCTGCACTAGCCACTAGGCAACTCAGCAAGACTGTCTCAAAACAAGACAAAAAAACTGCTAGGGTGTATCTCAGGGGTAAAGTGCTTGCCTAGCATGTGAGAGGGCCTGGGTTCGAGCCCCAGCACAGCAAAACAAACACGGTCTTCCCATGATTGTAAGAAAAGACATATGACAGGGTGTCCAACCTCATTATTTAACAGAAAAATCAATACTATTTTCTAGTGGTAAAATAGTAAAAATGTTCAAATTCTGACATTAATTTTGAGTTATAAGATGAATTAGCATTCTTTTACTGTCATAGTGAGAATAACAATGGGGACATTTGGGAGGGAACTTTTTCATTATTTTATAAATTCAAATAATCACATAACAGTGATTCATCAATTCCTCTTCTAAACATACATCACAGAGAGACTTACTGCGCGAGTCAGACATGCCAAGAGCATTAGCATCACTTTAAAAAAATGAAAATAAAAACTATAGCTGGCTACAGTGGCATACATCTGTGATTGCAACACCCAGGATGGCCCTAAGTTCAAGACCAGCCTGAGGTACACAGTGAGAACCTGTCTCAAAATACACCCCCCCACACAAAAATGATATTAATCGCAAACCATACAAATGTCTACTGATGGGAAAATTAAGTTGATAATTATTATACGGTTTCATAGAACAGGAGATTATAAAATATGCCTATGAATAAAATTTTGAGTGAAACTGAGTAAAAAGAAGTCCTAGAAGAATATACATTATAGTAGGTCTGTTTTTCTATTCTTCTGCACTGTGTACCAAACCCAGGGCCTTTGAACAGAACTATACCCGTAGCTCATTCTTTAACTTTTTTTTGAAATAGGGTCCTGTTACATAGTCCAGGCTAGTCTTGACTTAGTAAGACCCTATGTCAAAATTTAGAATTGTCTAGTGTGGTGCTTGTAATCCTAGCACTCAGAAAGCTGACCAGAGGGATTGGATTATCCCAAGTTCAAGGCCAATCTGGGCCACATAGTGAGTTCAAGGTTGGCCTGAACTACACTGAGACCCTAACTCACAAAAAACAACAAAAAAGCCCACCCAAAACAACAACATGTTCCCATGTCTTCTGGAACCAGAAGCACTGACCCTGCAGTGAGAAAGTATCATCCAGGAACCAGTCTGGAGGCTTTTTACCCGATTGTCCATCACCTGAATGGAAACCTCAAGCTCTGACCTGGAATACACAGCGGTCCTGTGAAAACCTCCAGGATCTAGAATAAGTAAACAAAAATCTTCCCTGGAGGGACAGTCCAACATAGAAGACCTCGTGTCCCTGACCTCATATGATGGCCACAAACACAATGAGGCACAAGAAAAGAGGCACTGTGATCAAGAGACCTAAAACACACAAACTGACTGACACACCTATCTTTTTACTAGTTATGTCTTTTAAAGGCATTCTTGAGCTTGTGTACAAATTCAAATCAAAGTAATTGATTGCAGTAGTGTTTATAATAGCAAACGACCCTGTACTGCAAAGCTTGAAGGGAAGATATTCATTATATTAATATCACAAGATACTGTTTCTAGTGAAAAGAGTGAAGTAGATCTAAGGAAGTATCTTTGGGAAATATTAAATGAAAAAATCATGAATAGTTTAAAAAAATCACAGAATTTAATTATGTACAGTGAGCTCTAGTGAATGCGTATACACACACGTCGGTTCACATATAACATGCAGTGCCCACTCACTTCCAGTCTTCCAAATGAACAGACGCATACCACCGCCAGCAGGTTGCCTCTGGAGAGGAGAGGGGACGTGGGTTCAAGGAAGCTCACTTCATTTTATAACTGTTAGTTTTATTTTTTTAACCTTGCGATCATACTTATTTTCCATTTTTAAAAATCCAAAATATAAGTGTTCTTAAATGCCTCCAAAAATAATTTAGAAAAGATATCAAACAACAAAAATATCTGCAACAGAATGAACAATAAGGAGATGACTCAAGACTTATCAAGCACACAGAAAACTTAAATTCAAAGGAGATACATCAAAAGCCTCCTGAGAAAAAGGGAACATTTTGTTGAATCAAGTTAGTAATGACTTTTAAAAGTAACAAACTAATAACAAAAAATGAGAAAAACATAAAGTGCTCTTTCATAGCAATTGATAATATAAACTGTCAAAATCTCTCTGGAGAACAATGTGTAGTGTATCAGTCTTAAAAATAAATCTTACAAAAATAAAGTAACTCCTAAACTTAGACCAAAAACTTTCCATGTGTAGAAACTAAAAGATAAAAGCAGAAATGGGTAACAAGACTCCATTAAGGATGTCCATGATGTTATTTTAATAACTGAACCATTAAACTAATTTGATTTTGAACTAGATAATGTACAAGCCAATTAGACAAGGTTAACCTAGAAACGAGATAGTACAGAAACTTACTTACAATGGTTACACTGGCCAGTGGGATATCTGTCTGTGGCAATGAACACCTTTGTATCTGCACTCTCTAGTATGGTGGCCATTAGCCACACATGGCCACTCAACACCTGCAACACGATTGGTGCAACTGCAGTTCAGCACTTTAAATGTAAACACCACAGATGACTGGTGGCTACTGGACTTGGCCACAGGCCTTCAGAGGACTCTTTTCTCAGACTTAAACTAATGCCACACTACTGACTTCCACAGGGGCCAAACAGTAATTCTGACCTGTAACTTCTGCACTCACAATAAACTAAGCTCCTATAGTGGTAGGCCCCAAGGTGGATATAAAACATTAACTATTTTATTTTCTTATCTGATCTCTTAGCTTCTCTATGTTGTATGTTAACAAAAATATCTGAAACTGCTAGGTCTTGCTAGGCATTCCAGTTGTTTATCTGAATCTCAAAGATAAAAATGTGCTTTTATGACTGCAGTCTTTCACAGTGGGTCACTTGTAAAATTTTCTGTTTGGTGTCACGGTGGCTCTCAGAATTTTGGATGTTCAGATCAGGGATACTCAATTTGCACCTTTATAAAACTACCACACTCAGTTGAGAGACTGGGCATGGCTGAGAGTGGATCAGTGGTACAGGTTGCCTAGCACTATAAGGCCTTGGCTTCCATGCCTAGAATGGCTGAACAAACAACAAAAAACACTCCAGGGCCGTATCTGTAGTCAGCGATTACTGAACAAAGGATTCAGTGAGGGCAGGCCCTACACAACGCACATGGCAGAATGCAGTACTTACTGCCTTACACAAGCAAACAGGCGTGATGTAGGATCAAGAACCAGACCACACACAGCACAAACTATGGGCCCATAAATCATGAGGAAATCTAGGAATCAAGCTCTTTGGGTGTTTTGTTTTCAAAGTGCATTTGCAAGGGTCTCTCAAGTCTCTCCGTAAGAAAATTTTTATATATTAAGAATTCTGCTACCTTGCCAACAATATGTTTATTTGGCTGAAGATAATAATTTGACAACTTTGAAATTTGGGTGTTACTTTATGCTATAAAGCTTTATTTACATAGTTCTTCAAAATATATTTCATTTGCCCACCCACTCTGCCAAGTATGAAAGCTATCAAATACATTAACTTTACAGGGAAGCATAAATCAGAGAGAAGAATTTTACAATTTAATATATACATGCTATTTGTGGTTAATTTTACAACTTTGTTTTAAGGGTAATTATTGCATTTTTTGTTGTTGCTGTTGGTAGCATTTCTGAATGAAGGTGTTTTCATGAGTAGATTTCCACAATCAAGAGTCTAACAGTTTCATATATTTTATAGTGTTATTCAACAGTGGCTCAGTACCTGTATATCATTTCTTTTCCCATTTTTTTTCAGAAGTCTTGGATGATGAAGAATCTTGACTTTCATCATTGCTATAGCGTGCATATAAAGTCTGAAATTAGAAACACATCTCTTATAATGTTTTAGTTCAATTAATTATCAATTTAGTAAAGGTAACTTGAATTTTTCTAAATATATTTAATTTATTTCATTTGTACATTTAGGAAGTTATGGTACAAATGATTAGAGATAAAAAATTTAAACATCTACTTTGCACTTAAAAATCAGCTATCATAACCTGTAAAAGAAATAAGCATAACTTTTTTATTTTTGGTACTGGGGATCAAACTGAGGACCTTGTGGTTACAAGGCAGGTGCCAGAATCACTGATCCAGATCCCCAGCCCCTAAACATAAGTATTAATAAGCATATAGATAGATCTTCAACATTTTCTTGAACCCATTACTTTTTCGTAAACTTATGTAAATTCCTATATGTAAATTAGGAAACTTTATATTTTCAGATGACACTTAAATTAATGAACACAAGACAATAAAATATAAACTGGGCACAGTGGCATATAGTAGGACTGTAAATTTGAGCCCCACCTGGAAAACTTAGCAAAACCCTGTTTCAGAACAAAAAATAGGGCTGGGGATTTGGCTTAGTGGTTCCGGCACCTGTCTTGCAAGCGCAAGGATCCGGGTTCCATCCCCGGTTAACCACATACGATACTGGGTGTGGAGACTCACGCCCAGTAGCAATCAGTCCCACATACCACAGTGGTAGGCGTGGTGGCTCACACCTATAATCCCAGCACTTGGCAGGCAGAGGCAAGAGGATTGCTGTGATGTGAGTTTGAGGCTGAGCTCAGGGCCAGCCTGAACTACAAAGCGAGAACCTGTCTCAAAACAAAACAAGACAAAACAAAAAATAAAAAGGGCAATAGGTGTAGCTTAATGTTACACAGCACCCTGGGCTAATTTCCAGTAGTGGAAAAAAGTATTATGTAAGTAAGTACAATTATCTACAGTCATCCTTGGTATTGTATGGGAAACTGCTTCCAGGACCCTCATTCCATACATGCTAAAATCCATGTCAAATTTGTTCCAGTTGAGACAAGAAAGCAATCTTTTGGATGTACCTTATATAACAATTCAGTCTAAAATATGTTATATTCAGAATATAACTATAAATCAAACAAATCTGTTTTTGTCAAAGAACACATGTTAATGCTGGGTGTGGTAACTCAAACCCTATCAGCAATTAGTATCACATACCACAGTGCTGAGTGTGGTGGCTCACACCTGTAATCCCAGCACTCGGGAGGCAGAGGCAGGAGGATTACTGTGAGTTCAAGGCTGACCAGCCTGAACTACAAAGTGAGATCCTGTCTCAAAAAAACCCCACAAAAACAAAACACATACATTAAGTATTTAAATGCAGATATGCAGAAACTAATGTGGCGATTATACCAACTATCTGGGTGACCTACATAAGTGTCTCACTAAATTATACAAAGCTCTATCTAAAATTAATGTAGAGAATATACATACTTACTTTAGCTACTTTTAAAATGGAATTAGGAGAATTCAGACCAACCAGCTGGCCCAAAACATGTTTCATTTCATCAGTGGTTCCCTTAGCCATTTGGTTACCTACAAAGTAAACATTATCAGCAACTCACTGGTATCAATAAGAAAAACGCAAGTCCATTAAAATACATTCTACTTACTAGCACAATAAGTAGCATTCTTATAATTTATCACTGTTTATAGCATTTAATCTTGTTAAGTACAGGTAAATGTGAGCAAGTAGAGGACTGTGGGTTTTTTTTCCTATTTGGCATAGAGTAGTCAACTCATTCTGATTTTTGTTATAATTAAAAGGTTGTTTTTGGTAGTAATCTAATAATAAACAGTTTTTAAAGCAGTACCTGGATGAGTTTGAATTTGAACATACGGATGTGCCAGGAGCTCAGGAATAGATATCCTCTGTTTGGGGTCTCTTATTAAGCAGCACTATAAAAATAAAGATTACTTTTTATAAATCAGAATTTTTTATGGAATATTGCTAACATACTTTTCTAGACTGTAGAACTTGCTTTCTAGATACCTACTTAACAAAGTTTTGTAAAATCTCCAAGCATTACATTTTGTTTATTTATTTTTGTGCCAGGAATTGAACTCAGGACTTTGCATTTGCCATGCAAGCACAGCATGCCAGAGTTAAACCCTGAACTCCAAGCACTGCATTTCAAAATACCTTCAAAGTAAACTAAGCATGCTAAAACCAAGTTCCTTCAACAATTCAAAAGACCAGCTGTATCTGACTCATTTACATAATGACAATGATTTCACCTATTTCTTTTAAGCAAATTAATTTTATGTAAAATATTATCTTTCTATATCCACATACTATTGATATTACCTTTAGTACATCTTGAAGATCTTTCTCTGGAATATCAGGAAATTCAATTTCATGATTAGCATCAATTATAGCATGTAACTTAGAAATCTGATTAATTATATGTTGAAATGGTGTTTTTCCATAAGTCATATAGTACAAAATGCATCCTAAGGACCAAACATCACTTTTGGGGCTTATCTAAGTTGAAAAAACAAACAAACAAGTTGATTTATTTTACTATAACATGTGAGAATATCATTATTTAAAATCACAATTATAAAATGACAGTTAAATTGCACTGATGCTAAAGTTTACATGTCAAGCATTTTTTTCTAGTTTCCATATATTTGGTTATTTTATTAAGAGAGGAGCTTCATTGGAGACAAAATGGCAGATCAGTGAGCGCCGGTGACTCAGAGTCTAAAACAACAGCTCGGAGAAGAGTCAAAATGAGAGGAGGGTATGCGGGAACCATGCGGGAACCGACGGAGGAGAAATGAAGATTAAGAGACACAGGACAGCTGGACCATGCTGCAGAGGAGAGACCACGGTGTGGCCAACATGGAGGGTTGCCAGCCAGGAAGCAAAGTAAAACTAATGCTGTCTCTGCTCACGGGGAACTGGAGAGCTACAACTGGACCAGGAGAATCTAACACAACTGGAGACATCAGGAAGAAAAGGAGACGCTGTGCTTCACAGGTGGCTGAGTCAATAGTTGGTGAGTGACTGTGCCCAAGTGTCCGAAGACATATCCTTGTGGAACAAGAGGTGTTGGGGGGGGGCGTCTTTGTAGGGAAGGCTTGGGTGTTTGTACCCAGGCCCCAGAACAGCCCCTTGGCTGCTTCATACTGCCAAATCCCCAAGGTGGGTGAGGAAGAACAGTCACAGGAGACTGTGGCAGTTAGAGAGCAGTCTAGAGGGGTTCCCACTGAGAGGTTGGGACTGGTGATCACAGACTCGGTTCCTACAGTGAGATCCCAGTTTCAGCCTGACTTACACAAAACTGGAGGCTCACAGTGGGGCTGTGTTCCCGCTGCTATAGGGAGACCCAAAACAGGGTCTGAACGCATGCTATTTCTCAACCAACCCTGACAAACACCACTGTAAAGGCTTAGCCTCTTACTGCTGTAGTTGAATTAACTGGAAAGGAATAATCCTGACTCAGTAGACAGTTTAGTGCCAATGAACTTATCTGCTGAATCCACTATCACAATCACAGAGAGGGACAGCAAGAGTTCCTAACCCAAGAATATGGACCAGATCAAGCTCCATCAGAATGCCTGCAGCCTGGCAGAAAGAGGGCCTGAGTGTGAGATAACTTCAGTACAGCAGCGGAGGGATCAGACAAGTTAGTACAGTGTGAGGACTCAGACTCTGGCCAAGAAGCTATTTGGGAATCACATAAACAGCATCTATTGGAGTGTCTACTCTGTGTTCCCATGACAGTATCTTATTGGTTTGAGTTTTTGTTAGTTATTTAGTAATGTGGGGTTATGTCATGTCTCTCTCATCTCTGCTCTTTACCTAGTTTCACTGCCCCCAAATCTAAGACATTATTAATGTTTCTTGATTCTTTTTTTTTTTAGGTTTTTTGAGACAGGGTCTCGCTTTTGTGGTTTAGGCTGGCTCTGAGCTCAGCCTCAAACTCACAGCACAATCCTCCTGCCTCTGCCTCCCGAGTGCTGGGATGACAGGCGTGAGCCA
The DNA here is from genome assembly GCA_004026965.1 of Petromus typicus. Taxonomy (NCBI): domain Eukaryota; kingdom Metazoa; phylum Chordata; class Mammalia; order Rodentia; family Petromuridae; genus Petromus; species Petromus typicus. The sequence goes on along the minus strand of PVIR01014430.1, from coordinate 17,866 downwards.
CCACGCCCGGCACTGTGGTATGTGGTACTGGTTGCTGCTGGGTGTTTCTTGATTCTTTTTCCAGGTAAACTCCTCCTCCCAAGTTTTTAAATTCTCCATACTTAGCTCTCCCACCGTCATTCCTGTCTTCCCAAGGATTACTCCTCCTCAATCATCCTCATCGTAAGCCTTTGTCTGTACCATATCTTACCTTGTTTACTGTCCTTCCTATTGGCAAGTTCTGAACCACACAGCTTTCCTCATTCACAAAGTGAACCACTACTTTCATATCCCACTCCTACCTGACAAAACAAGCTCCAGCAACTCAGTACTAACCTTCAACTCAACTCAAAGAAATCCAGTAAAATCAATCCCCACCTCAGTCTTTTCACCCACTACTATTCTCCCTTCCAAACTTCCCCTTTGTGCCTAACGCTCCTCATCACCACCTTGATTCTCCCCACCCCACCTCACTTACCTCACTGCAAAACAACAAATAATAAAGTCAGAGTGTGCATGGAGAACAGACAAAGGAGGGAAGTGTAACTGGAAGGATTATCATACAGAAAGGTAAGAGTGAATCTGTGGATACTGTTATAAATAGAAGCAATTCTTTGGGCAAAATGTAGGAGCAGTTAAAAATCACTTAAATAATGCAAGCAGTAAATACTAGCTTAAATAATGCAAGCAGTAAATACACACAAAGCTGAAAATTATTCGTGGTGAAGCAACATCCTACATTTTCTCCATTTAAGCCACAAACTCTCCCCACTTCTCTAGTCCCAAACTTGCAGTAATCTACCCTCTACAAAAAAAAGGAGGAAAAAACGGGGGTCATATATAATTTAAAATTATATATATACACATATGCACAGACAAATACACAGTAGAACTGGCAAACAAGGAAACAAAAGAGCCCCCCCCCCCCGACTCTCTCAAGGCAGAGCAAGGGGTAACAAAGGGAGAAGATAACAAATACCAGGGAGCAGAAATATTTGAAAACTTCTTAGAAATGATGAAGGAAAAAGTTCAAAGGGGAAATGAACCAAAAATTCACAGCAATTATACTCAATATTCCTATGGTGAATTTCAGGAAATAGACAAAAAAGTGGATCAGCTAAACAAAACAGTCCAAAATTTGAATGAGAGATTCAAGAAAAATATGGAATCTGTAAAAAGATGTCAGCAAGGGCTAGGGATTTAGCTCAGTAGTTCTAGTGTCTGTCTGGCAAGCACAAGATCCTGAGTTTGATCCCCAATATCATGTACCACAATGCTGGGTGTGGCAGCTCACACCTGTAAAACCAGCACTTGTGAGTTTGAGGTTAGCCTGGGCTACATAGTGAGTTCAAGGCCAGTCTACATACAAGCAAGACCCTGTCTCAAA
>PVIR01014430.1:0-16400 GCA_004026965.1 Petromus typicus | reverse complement strand
TACGACAGTGATCCTTAGAGATCACTAAACATTATGATGAAAAGAGAAGCTCACCAAGGTATATCCTCATTAAATTCATAAATATTCAGAAAAACAAACAAACTCACAAATTTTAAAGGCAGCCAGGGAAAAACAAAAAATCATTCACAGAAGTAAACCAATTAGAAACACAGCAGACCCAGCAGCAACCCTAAAAACCACAGTGTTTCAAGCCCTAAAAACAAATAATCTCCAAACTAGACGTATTTACCCAGCAAAGCGATCCTTCACAATACACAAAAAAATAGGTATTCCTGTGAAAAAATCCAGAAGATACACGAGAGTTAAACCAGCTGTAAAGAAAATACTCAAGAATATTCTCTATAGAAACAATGAATTAGACACAGCTAAAAAAATAAGAAGCTAAAAAAAGGGGAAATTTGCAAAATCAATGGACAACTAACAACAAAAACACCAGGAAAGCAAAAACAAAGAATCCATCAAAAGATGAAGAAGACAATGACCATAAATAACCAACACATCTCAGTTTTTCTCAGTGTGAGTGACGGCACAATGGGTTCCAGCACAGTGTGCCCTCAGGTTTACTTGGTCACAGTGGTGCAGAGAGAGGGTTAGTCTGGGGGCACAAGGAGGCATGGCAGCCACAAAGCCTGCCAAGGGACACAGGAGGCTTCCGAAAGCTCACCGAGGTAATGAAATGTAGGGAAAGGTAACCAGGGTAAGGAAAAGTCCACATATTCCAGTTATACTTGCAAACACAGAACTTATAAACAAGTAATAAATGAAGAACAATTAAGAATTTGGAAACAATCCTTCAAAGGATATCAGCTTGATGTTATTTTTCAGGTGTTTAAATTGGAGTTATTTTTTTCCCTTTAATTTTAAACTCAAAAATAGCCTAGGTGTGTCCCTTCCTCCACCTTCTTTTGCAATACTAGGGAATGAACCCAGATCCTTCACAATGAGCTACAAACTCATCATTTTGTTCATTTTTTAAAATTTTGAGACAGGGTCTTGTTAAGTCATTAAGTTGCTCAGGGTGGGCTTGAACTTGGGACCCTCTTTCTTTAGCCTCTTAGTGCTGTGATTACAGGCACATACCACTAACCAGAATTAAGTGAATTTCTTACAAAAGCACAGCAAGGGATCAATATATTAAAAAAGCAATTATAAAACAATCTTAAGTCAATAAAAAAGTGAAATTGAATCCCATCACAATCTCCTTAAAAAGGCAAGATCTCTGTATAGTAATAGATCATGAAGTCTTAGAACTTATATTTATATGATAAGTTTAGTGGTGCCAATTAAATTCAATATTTACCATACCTTGGACTTGGATTTCCCATTTTCTCTTGAAGAAGACATATCTCTGATTGCTTCTGGTGGCATGTAATTAACTGTACCAACCTGTTTGCCAAGGAACAGAAACACAAATCAATGACAATATTTCATTCTGCTTTACATTTTTAAAAATACAAATGCCAGATTCTTGGTAACTAGGATAATTATAGATTTTACTAATATACTTGCATAATTCAAATGATTGCCAACACTGTTAAGCTGTAGGTCAAATCACAACTAGAGCAAAACAAATTTGTTTCAGAATCAGAAAGCTGTCTTCAGAATGCTGTGCTTTTTGTATAATTATACAGGATGATAGGCTAAAATTCTATAAATGACCATAAACTTTGAAGGAATGACTATCACTCATTTTTGTGCTGAAATGGAATAAACCTTTTTTTCCCCAGTAATAATCCAAAGTCCAGTCATGCTTTGGATGAAAAAAGGAGAAACCCTAAAAGCCAAAATAGATTGCTTTAAGGATGTGCTACCTATCTCTTCCTCTTAATAGTCTAGTTTTATTCCTAGGATTAAAGTACTTCTGCATCAGAAATCTGCTATGTGGAACAGATCATTTTAGTGCTAATCAAGATTATCTTTAGTCATACTTCACAGCCATTGCTTTAGCTTTTATGGGATAACTTCCTTAGTTTACTAATCCTATCATAAAAATGCTTGTTGATACAGTACTTATTGTGGCATTTCTAATGTGAAGGCCCTTAAAATTTCTTTCTCCAATTTAAGTACTAAGAAAAACTTTCTGGGAAAATAATCTTACTTCATGGACAGTTAAAAAATTATTTAACTATAATGCCCTCTTTGCTTGCCACCAACAAACTCTACAGCCGGACATTTAAGTTACTTTCAGATCATGATCAAAGTGATTTCCAAGGCAGATACTACTGCTTCTCTTATCTTGGATGTACAAAAAAGCATTCAAAATTGCTGATTGATTTCCATCTGATGTTGATTTTCTATTCGAAATTGTATTGACCATGGTGGTTTCATGGTATTGAATCCTTTATAGTATCTGTTCTTATAAAATTTGGAATCCTTTTTACCATGAGGTAGGTGAAAGTACCTACCTATAGGCAAAATCACATATGCAAAGAACTGAACTCCAGTGCTGGGCCTCACCATCCACCCAGACTCCTACCTGAGAATCTTTAACGATGCTTGTTGTATCTGGTTGCATTTGATTTGCAATCCCAAAGTCAATTAGCTTTAGCATCCCATCAACTATTAGGAAGTTAGCAGGCTTCAAATCACTATGAACAATACCTGCAAATAAAAATGTGTTATATAAGACAATGTAAAATACTCTGCGGACAAAATTTCACAATCTATAGGTCACAACAGATACTTTGTTAACCCAATTAAATATGCTATAGTTTCATAGCTCTTGCTAGGAGCCAGTCACCATTCATTTTTTGCTCATAATGGATTATTTAATTCTCAAAATAATGCTGAGGTGAGTTCCATTATGTCCATTTTAAAAAGAAGAAACTGAATTTAAGTAAACTGCTCAAGGATACAAGTGCTATAAGATAATGCCAAGACTTGAAGCCAGGCAGCTTGGCCTCAGTCTACCCACTGCTGTTCACTCCCCAGCAGACAGAATGGCAATTATAACTGGCTGGTAGTATGAGCTGAGTCTTCTATTCCCATAACCTGGACGTGAACAATGACAAATGACCTCTTATATTACAGGGAGAGAATAAAGAGGAGAGATTACAGTCATCTAGGGTAACAACTTCTATTTTAAAAATCAGAGAAAAGCTTTTTTTTAAAAAAAAAAAAAGAACTATGAGAAAGGGGCTGTGGAATGAATGAATGAAATCAACAACTCATATTGGACACATAACACAAAAATCATTAGAATGAAGGAAGTAAACATCTCATATTTTCAGGATGCCTGGATGAACACTAAAGCATTACATTAACACTGATAAAGGCACATTTTATACTATGCATATAGGAACTTGAGTTAATATCCTGTATCCTGAGTTAACAGTGCATTAAGAAATGAGTTTGCTGGGCATGGTGGCACACAACTGTAATCCCAGCACCCTGGCAGACTAAAGCAGGAAGATTACAAATTCAAGATCAGTCTGGGCAAAGTAGCAAGATCTTGCCTCAAAATAAAATGTAATTAAACAGCTGGGGTCATTGCTCAGTTGAGATACTACCAAAAAATGTATTTGTTCCTTTGTGTTTAATTTTTTAGTTCATCGAATTAATGGTGCCAGTAAAGTTATAAGCATATTTTTCTAGGATGACGCTAACAAATATTTTAACTTTCTGTATATGGAAAGACCTCAAAATACCATGTTGATGGATTGTGTGTACGGCCTCCAACATATTTTTCCAGTAACTCTTGCGTTCCCATGGATTGATGGACTTTTTCTTCTTAAGCCAACTATTAAGGTCAATATTTCCACATTCCATTACCATGTAGATATACTGATCTGTGATCTCACTGCAATTAAAAACAAGTAAAACAATAAAACAATAAATGACTAGGTTATAGTATTTCACCTAAAATTATGGTTAAAAAGTTTTATTTTTAAACTAAAACAGATTCTTACTAATCATAAAGTCGGATGATCTTATCGCTGTGTTGTTGTAGTTTATTCAAATAAGCTATTTCATTCCGATAACTTTCAATAGTTTGGTTATCTGCTTCTTCTAAATTCACATATTTTATAGCATATATCTGCTTCTTTTCATTCAAGACCTGAAATACCTATATAGTACAACAAAGAGAAAAAGTTCAGTATGTACCACTAGCACATATGTACTAGAAATAATTTTAGATTGAGAAATTTCTCAAAGAGAAACAGTTCAGTATGTACCACTAGCACAATACTAAATATACTAGAAATAATGTTAGATTGAGAAATTTCTAAAGAAAATAGTGACATAAAAAATTAAGTTTCTACACCTGGTTAGTATACAGAAGGGAAAAAATTGTAAGAAATAGTCTATTTCTAAGCACATGACAATGGATCTTTAATAACTCAAAAGAGCTTAAAAATTTTCCCATTAATATGTAAGAAAAGTAACTTTAATTTGGTGTAAGTTCATAACACCCTTTAATGTGGCTAAACCAGGGGAATAATGTAAAGAAAAAGACACTCAGAAGTATTAACTATGACTAAGGCCATAATAAACAGACAAGTCATTTCCTAAATGGTAGTCTTTTCCATTGTGTCTATTGTTGACAAGCCCATTCATGGGGTGGGAGAGCATTAAAAATATACATAACTGTAAACTATCAACATATTCAGCTTTAAAAAAGTAGAGTAGGTCTAAGTTTGTGCAAAAAGCCAAAAAACAAAAAAGCTGGGCCGAGGACTTAGCTCAGTGGTTGTGGTGTCTGTCCTGTAAGTGCAAGGGCCCAGGTTTGATCCCTGGTAACCACATACAACAATGCTAGGTGTGGTGACCCATGCCCACTAGCAATCAGCATCACATACCACAGTGCCAGGCATGGTGGCTCACACCTGTAATCCCAGCACTCGGGAGGCAGAGGCAGGAGGACTGCTGTGAGTTCAAGGCTTCCCTGGGCTACACAGTGAGCTCAGGGCTAGCCTGAACTACAAACCAAACAAACGAACAAACAAAAAAAGTTCAGCATGCAGGAGTATGTTCTCCTAAATATACAATCAGGATCTGCAAGGTCCAGATGCAATTGCTCTGGTAAACAGACAGTTGATTTTGAAGCAATATGGACAGAACAGACATCATTTTGAAAAGAAACCCTGCTGACTGGTCTAACTTTCAGCAAATGTGAGCAAGGATGATGTTTCTAAACCTCAAGAAGTCAAACCCAAAGGCTAGCACACACAAATTATATCCAGGTCTCCACTTTAACATAATGAAAAACTCTGCCATCCTTGACTAGCCGCGGACACTGGGAAGAAGAAGGGCATTCAGGGTCATAAGCGTATCAAGCCCACAGCATGGCTTACTTTTAAGTACAAAACTATAAAAAATTTTTGTTTGTATTTAAGACACACAGCAAGTTAAGAGAGAGAGGGGTAGGGCATAAAACAGTGACAGGATATAAGGAAGCAGAAAATAACAATGAAAGAGATGAAAGGAATTTTAAAAACAGCAGCATCAAATCATTCTGTGGAAGAGAGATGGCCTCACACATTTAAAAGATTGAGAACACTATTGGGGTGCAATATCGAAAACCAGAACCCTGAGGCTGTATCTCATTTGTATGCCATTTGCTAAGGAAGAGGGTGGTATTATCATACAGAGAAATGGGTTTTACTGTAATAAAATATAAGCATCACAGAAACACAACACACCACAACACACACACACACACACACACACACACACTCTGTAATACTTTTAAAAAGCTACAAGGACTCAAGCAACAGATCCACCCTGCTCAGCAGTCCAACCTTGGACAAATTACTCCTCAATCTCTCAAATACTAACCACTGTTAGTGCCTGTTGCATGAAGGAACTGAGATGACTGCTATCTACACAGTATTCTACTGTTTGTCTGGAGCACAGCAAATATTTGCTTTCTTCATTAAAGACAAAATAAAGTAAGGTATTTCAAACATGTTAAAGTTATCAGATATATCAGAACAATGATTGCCAGGATTGAAGCTATCTATTAAGATCTTATTAGATCTCCTGACTGCTCTAGATGTTTTAATACAGTATACACTGGTGATAGCCTAAACTTACCCTCTTTCTCTAATGCATGTTGATTTTTTTCCAACTCCATCATACAAGTTAAATTAACTCAGAAATATAAGCCAGTCACAGCTTTATCAGTTGGCCCTTGATTCACGTAAGATCACAGCTTCTTTATAGAAAGTATTTAGCATACCATTAGGGCTACTCTTCATCCTCTGAAAACAAATCACTAACATGCTTTAGAAAATTATGGTGAAGTTGAAAATAAGGCCAACAATCTTGGTTTCACATTGTCATAACAACTTGGCAAAGGGAGGGAGCTCATTCATTCAGCAAAGGCACTCGGTCCCCTTACTGTTCTAGGTTCTGCTCTTGCCAGCAGAGCCACAGCTTTTCTTCATGGAGCTCATATTCAAGTGCAGGGGACATAAGCAACAAAACAGATAAAGAGTCGGAAGTATAGGAGAAGTAACAGAGAAAACAGAGGGAATGGGAACTGGTGACTGGAAGGCAGAGATCCGAGGGAGCACAGACTGAGCTAGGACATGCGGACATCTGGAGGAGAAGTAACTGCTGTGTTAAATGGACCAGGAGGCAGGGACTGAGTGAGTCCATGAGAAGAAGGCCCCTGCCTTAAGCTAAGTGAAAGATGACAGCTGCTTCAACCGAAGTCATAACACTGGTAAAAAATAAGATTCTGGAGACATATGGACCTAGAACCAGTAAGATGTGCTGAGTGGCGGCATATGTAATGAGAAAAAGGATAACCAATTGTTATCAAGGTCAAGCAGTTAAAAGAATAGAGTTGCCATTTACTGAAATGGAAGAGATCATGAAGCACAGAGTTGGATACACACTTTAAATGCCTCATAGCTAAAGAGATGCTTGACAGTCAGGTTTGATATATAAGCCTGGAATTCAAAATAGTAGCCTCAACTGGAAAAACAAGGTTATAAATTGTCACCAAAACATGGTATGTAAAGCCAAAAATGGAAGAAAACAAAAACCAAGGGAATGTATTAGTTTAAAAAGAGGAGAGAATATGGTTAAAGTCCTAGGGATTGCACCACTAGGATCAGATATGTGAAGAAGACTGAAAAGGAAAAGCTAGATTGAGAGACTGAAAGAGTAGCTAACAGAGAAAATCCCTTGGGAGAAACAGACCGAGCCAGCCAGTTGTCTGGAATACTACGTAAGTGAAACTCAAAGCTAAGAACTAGATTTGGAGAAAATATGGTTACTGTTAGGTGCAGTGGTGCACACCTATAAATCCAGCCCTTGTGAAGGTGAGGCAGAAGTACTGCTGTGAGTTTGAGGCCAGCCTGGTTTACATAGTGACACCCAGTTCCTCCCAAAAAGGAGATGATTAGGGATCTTGAAAACAGTTGTTTTGCTGAGTGACAAAGTAAAAAAAATCTTACTGCAATAGGTTAAAACAATAAGAATTATATATAGATAGTGCTTAAGTCACCTTCTACCCACAAAGAATTAGTCATATAAATTTCTTCACTTTTTAAAGATCTGACCTCAAGTCTCCTTTACTGCTCTGTCCTTGATGATGTAACTAGAGAGGGAAACACAGGTACACATGTGTACAACAGCGCAGGGTGTACAGTCTCACAGACACTGACAATGACTCTTTAAAGTCAGAGAGCAGGGGCCATCCGCTTTCTTGTCCCCCTTCTCTCTTACACAGAAGCTTTCTTTCAATAGATTTTTCCTACTCTTAACTTCCATTGTTCCTAGAATTCATTCTTCAATTTTAGAGAACACGAACTCGTGTTTCAGATATCTAGCAGATTTGAAACGGAGGCAAAAACAACAGTAGCCCCTCACCACAGTTTGACAAGTTTTATTCTGGGAAAGATACTGGAAGTCACATTGCTGGGTCAAAGGCGGCAGAGCTCACAGGCTCTCTTCTCCTTTGAAGACTGAGGACAACAAGAAAAGAGGCTGATAGAAAATCAGCTAGCGCCAGAAATCAGGAGCCACTGCCCAAAACCTGTGGCCATCTGGATTTCAGAAAGTGCCACGCCCCACGTGACAAAGACCATCACAAAAACAACCACTTCCTGGGAAGGAAAACCATCCCTCAGCCCTGAGGATTCCAGAACTATGGCACCAGGACTGAGATATGATCAACCAGACTCCACTTCACCAGCTAACCCTTGGAAAGTTGCTACCTGCCTTCACAGGTGGCCTGTCTGAAACTTGTATCAGAGTACCCTCCCCAGCTACCTGAGCTAGAGCTTTGCCCATCTTTCCTCTAACTTTCAAATTAAAGACTTTTCTGTTAAAAAAAAAAAATCAGAGAGTAAACAAACATGATGAGAGAATAGAAGCTGCAGCCACCAAACCAAAAGCTACTTCAGGAGATGAGGGCTCAGGGAGGGATTCCTAGGTCCTCATACTGGGCTACATTCTCAGCCTTTATTTTGAGACATGGTCTCAACTAAGTTGCCCAGGCCAGGCTCATTGTTAAGATGCTCCTGCCTTAGCCTTTAAGACAGCTGGGATTACAAGCATGTACCACTATGCCCACCTTCAGGAAAGGTGGAAGTATATAAATATAGAACTCAGATTAAGTTAGGAAAGAATCTAATTCAAGCAACTCATTTGTTGCTAACATGTTTTGAAATGAGAGAAAAAAAAAAAAAAACAGGGCTGGGGATTTAGCTCAGTGGTTCCTGCACCTGTCTTGCAAGCACAAGGACCTGGGTTCGATCCCCGGTTAACCACACACAATAATGGGTGTGGAGACTCACGCCCAGCAGCAATCAGTATCACATACTACTGTTCCAGGAGTGGTGGCTCACACCTATAATCCCAGCACTTGGGAGGCAGAGGCAGGAGGACTGGTGTGATGTGAGTTTGAGGCTGAGCTCAGGGCCAGCCTGAACTACAAAGGAGACCCTGTCTCAGAAAAAAAAAGAAACAAAAACCCATACAAGAGAACAACATCCATTAGTGAAAATCTTCACTGAATGACCTTAAGCACGTTAGTAATTCACATCATACTGGGATTCACTTTGAGAAAGATTCTTCTGTGATAACACATATGCTCATTTGTTATACTCTACCAACACTAATATTTTAGAAAACAAATATGAGAGCAGTAGGCAGTGTAGGGAAAAGTTTGAGACTGGACCTTAGTATGAGGTCTAAAGAGGATCTGCAATTTCCAGGGGAAGAGGAAGAGGTCAGAGTATGATCTCTGGGCTCTAGGACAAAATGGGCCCCTCCAGGGTGAGCAAAAAAAAAAAGTTTAAAATATTTTTTCATAAATACTGAAGATACTTACCTTACTTGAACCTCCACTGCCTATCTGCTTTAAAATGGAATAAATTCTTCCCTTAACAGAAATGCACTCATTTGCAGATCCTGCAATCTAAAAGTTAAAATACACAAAAGTTCAATGAACACACCTAAGAAACTAGCTTGCATTTCATACAATGAAATGCAATGTACCAATTTTAAAATTACTTTAATGTGACATGTTACACTATCAAAAAGGGAACTTGCTCTGCAAACTTTAATCAAAAAAACAAACTTATTAAATTAACATATAGACAAACTTCTAAGGTCTCCTGCTTTAACTGGATTTTCTATAAACTAACATAAATAGAAAATTTTAGAAGAAAATAACACTTAAAATCCAACATACAAATCCATTACTGTCACTCTCGTTTCTTTTGCTTATACCTCTTCCTGTATGAACATATAATTACAGCTCAAGTCCTTTCTCACTGGACTTATAATAAAGGAAGGGACATGCTAAGGCACTGAGCGCTGCGGGGTCAGGCCATCAACTGCACATTTTGGTTCTCCAACCCTCCTCTGTGCTGGGTGGTGTTCAGAAGTTACTTCTTGGTCTGAACTGCATTATCTTCCCCAGCAAACTTTCCACTGGTGAACTGTACAACCTGCCCTTCCATCCGTTGATAATGAAATGGGCACAAGAATTTAGGTAACTTGCAAAAAACCCACCCCAAAACCATCAAAAACAAACAAGAAAAAAACAAAACAAAACAAAACAGCAGTAAGTTGAGAGGCTCAGATTTATGCCCAGGCCGGCTTTCTACAGGGCTTCCTCTCAGTTACTATAAACTAATGTAGGTAGTGGTGTCAAAAGGTGTCTAATATATTTTTCAGGAGTAATACAACTGCCTCACCAAAAACTTTGTTAATTTATAATAGTTCCTCTTACTGTGACTTTGGAAGTCTTGAAGATTTACTCCTCCAAAGGAATTATTTTTCCACATTATATTATTTAACAAGTAAAATGGAGCCTTTCACAAATAGCTGACTTAAGTAAACAGAACAGAAAGTAAACTCAATGAATATAAGAGAAATTTTACTTAGCTATCCAAATGGCTCCGTGGGTCTTATTAATAAAAAACAGCTCCATTAGCTTCTTCAATAAGTATTGCTCTCAAATTTACCACACTTACCTTTCTGGCGATATCAAAAGTCCTCAAGACCTTTTCTAACAACTTGATGCTCTTTTAAAAAAACAATCTGTCTGTCAAACTGATTGTACATAAGATAGCCACCATAAACAAAGGCTACCGAACCTGTAGGTTTTGGAGAGGAGTAACAGGAACTTGCTGCTGGAAACCGGCAAATTGGCTGTAAGGCGTTGACGATGGACACGCTGAGGGAAAGTCATTCTTGACAACTGGAGTTCTAAAACTAGGAAAAATCACTTTTTAAATTAATTTAACATTTAAAATGCAAGATTCTGATTAAGTGTCCACATGTTTGAAAAACGCTGATATAAATTTAAAAGTGCCACATCAAACAGAACCCAATTTATTTTTTTTGTTACAGCTAATATTTATTCTAGCTACATCACCATCAGATATTTTATTTGAGGAAATTCTTTGTAAAATTAATTTTTGGTCCTCAGACAAGAAATCCTTATTACTAAAAGAAGTTAAGATGGCATTTACAATATGGAATGTTATTTTATAAGAACTTAAAGTACAGATCAGCTGATAATTGAACAAAGATTCTATGAATGTTTTTGAACAATGATGTGCTATAATATTTTGCTAAAAAATATCTAAAAGCCAGTTACACCACAAGGAGTCGTCTAGCCTTTCAGCTGTTCAGCAAGTTCAGTACATACTGTTTGTTACCTGGCCTGCTATCCACTACCTTCTCTATTCTACACCTAGAACAGTACTTGGCACAAAAGATTTATTAGCAATAAATCACAAGAAACATTTATATCATTATTTTAGTTAGCAATTATTCAAAATATTCTACACATAGTAAAATGTGGTAATACATAGCAAAACTATATTAAGCAGATAATTTTCTGGATATAAAAGGAGGCCAGTTCTAAATAAGATCAAAGCTTACATTATGAAAACAAAAAAGGCAAAGAAAACATGAACCTAGGTTATCACCTAAGCCATTAAGATATATTGAAAATACAGCCACCAGCTGAAGATGATGTACCACTTTTTTATTTTTGTAATATTCCTTAAGTTTCCTGCTAATGAGCACTGACCATCCAATAGCCTCATTCATCCCTTATTCCTATCTATTCAAATCTTACTACTTTGAATGTGTACAGAACTATGTGAACTATATAGCCAGCCTCTTTCAAAAAGCAATCACCAATTAACCTGACAAAATATTTATCCATCCCCCCTCTACTCTAAGAATGCTAACCCTCCTTTAAAATATCTCTAAGTAAGAGAGGTATCCAAGAGACAAATGCCAGATTATGAAGAATGGCTCTACCCTCAGAGTACATATAGGTTGGAAACACAAATATGATAATACTACATTCCTAATAATTCTTTATAACCTTAACATGTAATACTAACATGTTATCATTACCACTCTCTCCTTCACTGTACAGATGAAAAACGAGAAAGACTGCTGCGAAGTCTAACACGGCAGGAATCAAGCCCAGCTTCATTTGGCCTGACAGTCCCTCTAATTTCTAGGTACCGAAAGTAATTACCAGCTCATGTAATCATCCAAGGCATTGTTACTTGGTGTCTGACAAACAGATTTGGGATCAATCCATTTAGGCACTGGTAAGGGTGGCGACTGCTTTGAAACTGAAAAGACAGCTTGCTCAGCAGCAGTATGCTTCTGCTAAAAGAAAATTTTAAATGCCACGATTCAGAATATTTAAACTAGTAGTAACCGATTCAATAATTGAACAAACATTATAATCTTTAAAATAATACCAAATATTAAAAATCAAGTTACACTAAAACAGATAGGCATACATATTGTAGATTTTCAAAAAATTTTAGTATAGCTTTGCACTTTCAAATGTGATGTATTTTGCTCAAAATGATTATGAAGTGAAAGGAAGGTACACAAAATATTTTTAACAAAAGATTTAACACCCTCTGCCATCAGAGCCTTGTGAGAGGTATTAAACTTTTTATAAGCTGTAAGAGGAAGAGCAGGGGGCCTAGTTTAGTGGTAGAGCAAATGCTTAGCATATGTGAGGACTTGGGTTAGATCTCAGCACTAAAAAAATAAATAAGAGTCCCTTAATCTATAAAACTACATTTCACACGTGAAGCAAATATTAATGAGTTGGTTAAGAAACAGAATGGCAATTGCCTGGGTTGTTCTCTCATAAGACACACAGAACCTGTGCAGTTCAGCTCAGACAAACCCCAAAGGATGATGAACAAGCATTCTCAACACTTGGGATCAGAAAATGATAGGCAATGGCTGAATCTGGCCACCTCTTTTTGTAAACCAACTTGAATCAATACAAGGATGCTTGCTTGTTTACATATGATCTCTGGCTGCTCTTATTCTCTAACGGCAGAGTTGACAAATTACAACAGAGAGCACCTAGCCTGCAAAGCTCACCCACACTCTCTATAAAGTTAATAATTCCTACTCTACAGCATCTCAACCATCTTGCTTGAAAACATACAGCAACTAAGCACTCTACTGCCTACAGAAGTTCATTTCAGTTCAGGAACAGTTTTACTTACCAGTATGTATTTCAAGTTATTTAGAATAAACTGATTTCTCTACTAAAATGTGCTTGAGAACCATAATGGATCAGTCTGTTCTACTTTGTATACTGTAGTCCTCTTGGGTTTTGAAGATAACTAAAACCTCTCTTTCACTGGATAAATTTAAGGCTTTCTCATGCATATGTACATGTGGGTACACACAGACACTCTAGGATGAGTGGTGAAGATACTATTAAGAAACTGCTAGAGTGGGCCAGGGAGTTAGCTCAGTGGTTCCGGCACTTGTCTTGCAAGTGCAAGGGCCCGGGTTCGATTCCCCGGTAACCACATACAATACTGGGTGTGGAGACTCACGCCCAGCAGCAACCAGTACCACATACCACATACCACAGTACCGGGCGTGGTGGCTCACGCCTGTAATCCCAGCATTTGGGAGGCAGAGGCAAGAGGATTGCTGTGATGTGAGTTTGAGGCTGAGCTCGGGGCCAGCCTGAACCACAAAGTGAGACCCTGTCTCAAAAAACCTAAAAAAAAAAGAAACTGCTAGAGTAAGATTACTGAGCAAGAAAAAGATAATGATCATGGGTAGGATGTGTGCAGTTAATTTTTTGGAGGTCAGAAATGAGGACAGGAGTGGCTGGCTCGAGTTAAATTAAGGAAACAGTCATGAAAGAAGAATTTATGAATCTGAAGCTGGCTGTAAGTCTAGTGATACACAGAGGTGTAAAGTCAGCAAAACAAGGGCAGTTGCTGGGTTTCATGTGACTGACAGCCTACCATCTCTAAAGAATGATGAGAGTCACTAGGATTTTCAGTTATGATCAATGAGTAAGGAATAGGAGTGTGTATCTACAAAGCAGAATCCTCAACAGAGCAAGCCTCTAGCAAGGAGGGAAATAGACTGGACACAGCAATGTGGATTTCACAGATGTAAAGCAAGTGAGATGGGATGCAAAAAAAACTATCCCTTGAGAAGGGTGAAGTAACTCCAAGCAGCTGACTAGTAGTTTTCCTCCCTCAGTGTACTTCCAGTGGCACTCAGTTTACTATCCACTATCAAACTTCAATGGCGTTCTTCTTATGATAACTATTCTAAGAAAATAGTTAATTTTTTTTTTTTTACCAGGTGCGATAAAATACATCTGTAATCTTATCACTCTGGGAGGCTAAGGCAAAAGGATCACAAGTTCCAGCTTACCCTGAGCACTTTGGCAACTTAGCAAGATCTTCAAGTTTTAAAAAGGTGCCAGAGATGTAGCTCAGTGGGAAAGCCCTTCAATTCCAAGGGCACAAAATTAAATAATATAAATTAGTTACACTTAAAAAATTTTTTAAATACTTTATCTTTTTTTTTTTTTTTTTTTTTTGAGACATGGTCTCTCTTTGTAGTTCAGGCTGGTCTTGAGTTCACTATGGAGCCCAGGATAGCCTTGAACGCACAGCAATCCCCTTGCCTCTTCCCCCTGAATGCTGGGATTACAGGCATGAGCCACAGCGCCAGGCACTGCAGTATGTGGTTACTGGGGATCGAACCCAGGACCTTGGGCTTGCCAGGCACACAATGAAACCACTGAGCTAAATCCCAGCACCAAAATACCTTATTTTTTAACAACTGTTTCTTCTAAAAGCAACTTATCCTTCCTTGACTCTGACATTTGAACTGCAGACACTAGGATGTTTGTCAGCCCCTTATCCAGAAAAACTATTTCATTAAATATGGCACACAAACATTTAACAACATAACATAATCAAAGTTTAGAGATACGTTATGAATAACTATAACCTAATGCATTAAGAGAAAAGAAAGCTACCTCCACATCAACCTTTGGGGTCATGTCTGGAATATACCGCTGATTTGAAAGTACAGCAGGGTTGTGGTTCACACCTCCTGACTTTCTCTTAGATTGCCATTGTTTCTGGGTACTCTCTGGAACCTTTGGTTCTTGATGCTCCTTAGTTTCTGAAATTATATTTATTGTTGTTATTAAAAAACAAGAATACTGAAAAATAAATAACAAAGATAGGGCATGTTGACACCTACATGTAATCCCTGCTATAGAACCGATGGCAGAACCACTTGAACTCAGGAATTCAAGGTCAGACTGGACATCATAGCAAGATCCCATAACAAAAGACAAAAAAAAAAAAAACCTAAAAAACTAAATCTAAATAATAGAATACATTATAAACCATAAATAGTGCAATAACTATTG
This sequence comes from Petromus typicus, assembly GCA_004026965.1. Taxonomy (NCBI): domain Eukaryota; kingdom Metazoa; phylum Chordata; class Mammalia; order Rodentia; family Petromuridae; genus Petromus; species Petromus typicus. The sequence goes on along the minus strand of PVIR01014430.1, from coordinate 1,207 downwards.
CTATTCTTTTATTATTTGATCATGAAATGTTAGAGGTTTTCCCATAATACTGAAACAAAATTTAAAAAACCCTACAAAGAAATAGGTGGCCATGCAATTCCAGTTACACAGAAGCTTGAAGCAAAGCAATTTGGTAAATGTTTCAAAAACAAAAACAAAACGCTGAGGGTAAACAGTACTACAACTCCTGGTACTGAAAAACAAAATAAAGAAAACCCACAAAACAACACTCCCTAAACAGCTTAAAAGCTTTAAGCCAGCTATTGACAGTTTGCACCTACTAAAGAAACTTTACAAAGCTGTGACTTCCCTAAATTGTTACTCAGCTTTGTTAAAGACCATTCCAAACTTAAAGACTCTTGAAAGAGAAGATAACACACCACTTTTCATAGATCTATACTTTCACATAAAACTTTTATCTTTTACTAGCCTATAATTTGTAGGGAGAAACATAGCCCATTAGCAGTTTCCTGGTGTAACCAGTTATGCAGAGCTCCCGAACTTCTTTATCACCAGTTCTTCACAGGGTGTTCCACTGATATCTTGTCAAGTTTTGTGTCATAGAATCTTGCAAACAAGATCCGTAAACAAACACTGGGATAGGAATCAGGAAGTACTGCATGGCCTGTCCCAAGAACTAACTGCCCTGGCCACCTCTTTTGTTTTTCCCTATGCATTGTTACTTGGTATTTGCTCCATAATAAAAAGAGCTCTTGGAAGACAGCTTGGTGGTTCAGTCCTCAGAGGCTGTTCCCGCTGCGGGGTATCTTGAAACTCATCCCTGAGAGCCTCATTTCCTTCTGCGACCCCAGATTTACATCGACAATAATTCATTTTCTTAAGATTCTACTAAAAATGACAGCAATATGTTTAACATTATACATATGCAAATTTTATTCCTCTATGATACTAAATGCAAAATTCCTTATCCAAAGTGGGTTTACTCTTAAATATAGCTTACTGAGTATTTAAAAATGAATATAATATGCCATAAGAACAGAACAGAGAAAGAAAATATGAAGAATTCAATGGCTTCAGGAAAAGCATTTGGTAAAATTCAATATCCAGTAATAAAAAACTATTTGCAATCTAGGTATAAAGCAGAACTCACTAAATGTGACAGCAGCTACGGAATCCAGCGAGACCAAAGTAACTCAGCTGAAAAGATTGAAAAGTCTATAACAATGATCATACTAAGGTAAAACAC
>PVIR01014429.1:0-40189 GCA_004026965.1 Petromus typicus | reverse complement strand
GCAGGAAGTGCTGTCATCAGTCAGCCCTGAAAAGATTAGCATCTATTATGAATGAGGTCCGTCACCCTAGCGAAGTCATGTGTGTCCTAGAGACAAACTTAATATGTTCCAGAATGGGACACAGTTTGTCTCACCAACGCATCACGCTGCCTACCGGGCTATTGTATGTAATAACAAGCAAAGATCAGCACTCTGTCCTCTCATTCGCTCCTCTGTCCATCATTCTGACAAGTGCGCAAATACATTTTCCATGCAAAGTAGGAATGTGCCCCGAATACTTGTAAAATTGCACAAGATGTCAAAGAAAATATGTGTTACTTTCTCCCTCACCAAAACAAACACACAGAACCAAATGTCAGACCTGAAACTGACGGTTTCAAAGATGGTGGGCAACAGAGTATGTCAGGCTTGCTGTATACACATTTCATTTTAAAAACTGTTGTCAGCTCTCCCAGGAAATTTGCTTCTCTACTTATCTCCCTCCAGATATTGAAGTTACAAGATCAATCATAGGCTTCCAGCTTCTGCAACTGCCGATAAGTGGAGATGAGTGTCCCAGGCAAAGTAACTTCTGGAATTCCAAACTGAAACCTAAGGACAACAATAAAAAGTTGTTTTCTTTTTCATTACAGCACATAAATGGTTTAGATCATTTGGACGCCTCAGCTCTAGGAAGATGTATAGTTTCTGAATCCTATCTGGCCTGGTGTGTCTAAGAGACGCTGACTGCTCCACACTGTACAAGCCCCACATTATTCTGCAGCCCACGAGCTGACGCCGCATCAGCTGTGTTTCCCTTTTTACATAGGAGCCTTTTGAAATTACATGTTTCCATTTTGCAATTTGGTGTAATAATGAAGGAATTCCAAATTTGTGAGTTATTGTATTGCTTGTTTTTATTGTGTAAAATTAATTGCTTCATTTATTTATGTCCTAAGAAGGGGGTACCATTTTGCACATTTTGTCATTTGCTATAAGAATTAACATGCCAAGAATATCACAGAAGTCTTAGAAATAGGATAGACTAGGCCTGAGAGTCCAAACAGTGTATAACATGACAACTGTTATAGGTTAGAAAGGCCATTTCCCAAAAATCTAAATGTAATGGCACGTGAGTAATAAATATCCTGGTGATTAAATAACTGACTCATGGAAATGACGGTGTTTGGTTAATACAAGAAAGTTTTTTGTCTGTTGGTTTGTAATAGTGGGGATTGAACTTATGGCCTTCACACTGAGCCACTAAGCTACATCTCTTTTTGGGGGGACAGTGTCACTGAATCCTAGAAAGTTTCCCAGGCTCAAATTTGGGGTCTTTCTGCCTCAAGATTCCACCCCCCACCCAGATGCTGAGGTCAAAGATATGCACCACCACACTCAATGTTGCACTTATAGAAACATAATATATTTCACGAAAGTTGTAATGCAGCTGTCAAAACGTAGTTGAAATAAACTTTGAACTGTAAACTTCATGCACTACATAAACTTAGTGTTGACGACTTACTTAGATTACTTGATAAATGTTTATACAGTTTCTTTTTCTTTTTTTATTTTTGAGACAGGATCTCGCTTTGTGGTTCAGGCTGGCCCTGAGCTCAGCCTCCAACTCACATCACAGTAATCCTCCTGCCTCTGCCTCCTGATTGCTGGGATTACAGGTGTGAGCCACCACGCCCAGCACTGTGGTATGTGGTACTGGTTGCTGCTGGGTGTGAGCCTCCACGCCCAGTATGGTATGTGGTTACCGGGGATCGAACCCAGGTCCTTGCGCTTGCAAGACAGGCGCCAGAACCACTGAGCTAACTCCCCAGCCCTAGTACAGTTTCTTTACAACTAGAAGTTTTATGTAGAGGCTATGTATTTGATACATCCTTCTTTTCAATGTCTCTATAACCTAGAAAGCTAGTTTTTCAGAATTGAATAACTTTGTATTTTACATATTAGACATCAGATGGAGTTTGTAGGGAAGTATGGAGAAACCTTTCTAGGTCTTAAGTAAAACTTTACAATCACCTGCATCTGGTGTAGCCCTTCATTTAGGATCAGTTCACCACTTGGAGACAAGAACCTCATCATCTCTGTGTCTTCTCTTTCCTCCTCTGGTCTCAAGTAGAGAGGGCAATGTGGTGGGTGCTGGGTGAACAATCAACATATAAACCTACTGAAATGCAAAGAAACAAGTGTTTTTTAGACTCCCGATCTAAGAAGATGGCAAGGTCAACCTCACATCTCAGAATGCCCTGGGGCCCCGGTCTTGTGGTTCTGTGATGGTGGGCCAGGGGATCCCGGAGCTCGTGGTCTGCAACCTGTTGTGAGCCCTGGCCACAGAGACTTGCTCTGACAGTGTCTGTGAGCTGAGCTCAAATCTCAGGCTCAGCATCCCTAGGGGTCTACTTGGGAGCTTTGACTCCATGGAAATGACAACCTTCTACTGTGATCCTAACCACTCCCAAGTGTCCCTGCACAGAGATTCATAAAAGACTGGAAGTATTTGAAGGGAAATATGTAACAAATTCTTTTTTCAGAATCTGAAACAAGTCTCATGTCTCTTAAGAACCCACATTTCTTTAGTTAGATTTATTTAAGACAATATGCTGTACAAGACCTCAATACTGTATCGATAAGAAAGGTCGTCATGAACTTGGCTACTTGAAATCATTAAAAGTCACTCACTTAACTGGAAAAGCTTTGAATTAGTGACAAATATGAAATACAGGTTTTTTTTAAAAAATCAGAGTTGTATTCCTTTCAAATCGTATGCACTTGAGTGAATCAGCAACAAGAACTCTGAGGAAACTCGCATTTAGAACTCAGTAAAGCAGATATGAAATTAGCATGTCATTTGCTTGTAAATGATTTTAAAGCAGTGGCTTTTCAACTGAAGAGGATGTGATAAACATTTTAGACACTCTTCCCAGAAAGAAATCACAAATTTGCCCACACAAATGAAATTTGAACATAATTTCTTTAAGATATTTAGGTGTTCTTTGTCTTTATTGGTATATTTCTATTTTATTTAGGCAAATCTTTTTTAACAAGAAAAAAGCATACTTTGGTTCAAAAAATTACTACCAATTATGAAAAAATAGCCCCAAATGAAACAATTTATAATTTTTTGTTTATGTTTTATATCTCTCTTCTCTATTTCTGTAATCAGTTTTGCTCTCTTCTAACTGACTTCATTTTATTTTTAAAAAGTGAGGGCTGGAAATTTATCTCAGTGGTTCTGGCATCTGCCTGGCAAGCTCAAGGTCCTGAATTCAATCCCCAATAACCTCAGACCACAATGCCAGGCATGGTGGCTCATGCTTGTAATCCCAGCACTCAGGAGGCAGAGGCAGGAGGATTGCTGTGAGTTTGAGGCTGGCCTGTGCTACACAGTGAGTTTGAGGCTAATCTGAACTGCAAAGTGTGACCCTATCTCAAAAAAGAAAAAAAAGTGACTGTCAATTACAAAATGCATGTAATAGGTTTTTATTTTATTCAAAATGGAATGAGAGATTTTTTTCATAACATAATAATTTCATTGCTATACATGATGACAGATTCCCATAATCACCTCCTCAGGATTCAGTTCCTCCTTTCTTTCTTGCTAACATAACCTCTGTTTTGTACGGAAGTGAAAAAGGCATTCTATGCTACAGTATCCCTGGCAGCTATCAGATCGTGGCCAGTGCACTCTCCAGGAGGAAGCTCTGGGAAGGATCTTTCCATCGTTTGAGGGCTTGCTCCTTCCACCCTCTGCTGGGAAAGTAAGGACAAAGTCTGGAGCTCTAGAACCCATGAGATTCCAGCCTGAGATTGAGATGACCAAGCAGATATACAGACAGAGAATAGGTAATCATGCCACCAAAATCAAACTGATTAGTTCTAGGTGATCCCGATCTGTTTCTGAGGGAAATAAAGGCCCTGTTTTGTTTAAGCTGCTGTTTTGCTGGGTTTCTTCAGCTCACAGTCCATTTTGACTGAACATTTCCTCAACAGCCAGTCCCACTGACTCCTAGTGCCCAGCTTCGCAGACCTTCACATGCATACAAACCACCTGTGAATTTGGTTTTAAAATCTTGTGCTTCTGGGCCAGGGATTTAGCTCAGTGGCTCCAGGGCCTGCCTTGCAAGCTCAAGGACCCAAACAGGGTTCATCCCCAGTAACCACATACAACAATGCCGGTGTGGAGAGTCACGCCCATCAGCAATCAGTACCACATACCACAATGCCATGGCTCATGCCTGTAATCCCAGCACTCGGGAGGCAGAGGCAGGATTGCTGTGAGTTCAAGGCTGGCCTGGGCTATGTAGTGAATTTGGGGCCAGCCTGAACTACAAAGGGGGCCCTGTTTAAAAAAAAAAAAAAGAAGAAAAAGAAAGTCTTGTGTTCCTGAGATCCAAGCGTAGCTCATTCTGCTGGACCAGGCTGAATAAGTTCTGGAGGATGTAAAGTGCAATGCACATTTCGTCCTTATATGTTTGGTTTGATTTTTCCCAGAGTGCTCACGGCTTTTATCAGATTCTCAAAGGAATTGATTCTGTGGGAATCAATTCCTCCTGCACAAGGACCTTGAAGGAGGAAGAGCAGGCGCGCTGGACAGACAGGAGTCTGTCCCCACGCCCAGCTCAGTTCCGTTGCTCTCTCTTCTCTGCCTGTCTCTGGCTCTGGGTGGAGGACACTGCGAGGTGCAGCGTCTGCACTTCCTGATATCCTGATTGGTTGTGTGTCACCAGTGGAGACACCAGTGGGAATCAAAGGCATGGAGAAGTGAGGTTTCTCCCAGCTGGCTTCCTGTTTGGAGAGATGTTTCTGGCACTAGCAATGTCCCTCCGTGACTATAGCTCCTGTGGCAGCTCCTGCTCTCATAGGACTCTGCAAAGACAGTCCTTCCTTTCTCTCCAGCACACAGAATGGATCCTGCTTTAGCTGCTGAGTGCCCCTGGCCCTGTCTTTCCGTACCTCTGAGGCAGTCCCTTAATGTAACACTCATAGCACGAACCTCCATCTTTGGCTTTCCAGGATCCTCTGTGGGACAAGGTGAGAACTGAGCAGAATCCTCCTCTTGCCACTCCCCAGGGGCTCTGTCAGCCCTTCGCCTCCCTCCACAACTACCTATCACTTACATAAATTGACAAAGAAAGTAAGACCAGAACCAGACTGTCTGGCGGACATCAAGAGTTCCTTTCCAGCCCCATCATCTGCATCTCTTCTGCTCATGGCCTGCCAGGTTCATTTGACCCGCTTGATGGTCCCTGAGCACATCTGACTGTTACAAGCCTCCAAAGCCCATCCTTCCTCCTGCAGGGGTCTCGCTCTGCACTCGCACACAGATTTCCCTTTTGTGCTTGAAAGTGCTGACCAGGAGTCTGTCCCAAAGACAGCCGGGCCAAGCCTCCCCTCCATCAGCCTCTGCACCTCCAGCAACAACTTCCAGGGCCCTTCTACCGTGCTCACGGCTCGGTATTGTAATTGCTTCTTTATAGGTCTGTCTTCTCCGACTGACTGAGCACACAGAGGACACGAATGACAGTTTTCTTCCACTCCATCTGCCCAGTGTCTGACACATGTGAGTTCTCTTTAACTGCAGGAGAAGGGAGAGGAGTACAGAGATGGAAAACCCACGGGACAGGCTGCCTTCATCTAGCAGCCCATCTTCTCCACTGGGAACAGCCTGGGTGAGCATCCCCTTCACCTTCCCAGAGCCCTTCGGCTCCTGTTCAAGTCCCTGTGTGCCTGACTCTGTTCCTAAACTGTCAGGTGAGCAGGGCTGATTCTCAGACAGGCAGGGCGCTGCCACCAGGTAGGGTGAAATGCTCGAGCACAACCCATTGAGAGAGAGAGAGAGAGAGAGAGAGAGAGCGAGCCTTCCTGTGGAAATGCATCAAATGACCTCAAGTGGAGGGTTTTTTATTTTCACAATAATTGTTTTTTACTTTGGCCTAATATTTATTCTTCATGAATCTCCAGAGTAAAATATAAGTTGATGAGAAGAGGGAAAAGCTGTGGGTGTCTTATGGAAATTCATTTAGCATTCAGAATGTCCTACAAGATAGCCAGAGAGGATAAAATCATTTCAGTAATTGCCATCTTCTCTCCCTCCCTGCCAATAACCAGCGTCTCTATGCTTCCTTTGCAAAGGGCCACGCTAACCCATTTGTGCCGTGTCTTTCTGAGCCAGATATACCACTCTAATATTCATTTGCCTTCTGGACCTCTTTTGTCTCTTCCCGGCAAGAGCTCCAACAACAATCAGGCAATGTGTGAGGCAGCGAAGGACATGCCGGGTGGCGTTCACAGCGACATCTGCATGACTTACAGCAGAAGCTTTTGTTCATCTTCATGAAGTGTCTGTAAGGGCCCCTCGTGGTGCAGAGCCCACTGATCATTAATCATGTTGTTTCGTATCATTCTTCCTGTTGTGCGCAGTGACATCTGTCTAAAAGCTAACTGTCAATACTGTCTTTAGAACCTCTGTGTTAATCCTGCCGCCTGTGCTGGTGAGTGAGTCAGATTCCCCAAAGGGCCACTCCCGGGCCAAGCTCGTCTCTCCCCAGGACTGCTTCCTTGCTCACAGCACACTGATCCCACCTGAACTTTTGAATTTTATAACTCAAGAATGGTCCCTACTGACCATGATCCAGGGTGATCACTGACCTATGAGCGAACTCCTATTTCCATTTTCCCTTCTAAGAGCAATTTAAAAAGAAGAGTTGCTTGCTTAGTTGTGAGGACATTTTTTTCCCAAAGGACAGGCTGTTTATTTACTTTTCCCCCTTTAGTGAGTTTATTGGTATACTTTAGGTGAACTTATGATCGCACTCATCATTGGGAATTTGTACCTGTACATGATGTGTCTTGATTCTCATTTTTCCCCAATCCCCTGCTCTCCCTACATCCCTCAGCCCCTATATACATAAGCTTTGTTTCCATTTTTTGTTGTTGCTGTTTTTACCAATTTTTTTCTTTTCCCTCTGCTTTCTTGGGACAGGGTATCAAGAAATAAGCTTACTTTGGGCCAGGGATATGGCTCGGTGGTTCCGGCGCCTGTCTTGCAAGCGCAAGGGCCCGGGTTCGATCCCTGGTAACCACATACCTATACTGGGCGTGGAGACTCATGCCCAGCAGCAACCAGTACCACATACCACAGTGCTGGGCATGGTGGCTCATGCCTGTAATCCCAGCAGCTGGGAGGCAGAGGCAGGAGGATTGCTGTGATGTGAGTTTGAGGCTGAGCTCAGGGCCAGCCTGAACTGCAGGGCGAGACCCTGTCCCAAAAAACCTTAAAAAAAAAAAAAAAAAGAAAAAGAAAAAGAAATAAGCTTACTTCAATTATTAATATAACATTATAAGAATACAGTTTTCCATCATTCAAAATCTAGGATGGAATGAATTCTGCAAAACACTTTATTTGGACTCAAGATGAAAAAAAGCCCTATCACCCAGATCTAGGGACTAGTTAGAAGCTATTAAAAAAGAGAAATGAAATGAGGATGGCCTGTCTTTCTCCCTTTGGTTGTTACTCACATGCTGGTGTTTGGAATTGGACTGAGTGTGGCCGTGGCTACTGGCTGCCTCCCGTATCACTTTTACTTTTCTCTCTCAAAGACAAAGAACCTCCAGGTTTTGATGGGCTCACAGCCACCTATGAAAAAGAAGAATGATTATATTCCCTATCCTCTGTCACAGGGAAATAGGGCAATGGGCGTAAGTTCTGTCTAGTGAAAAACGAAGAGAATTGATGAATACAGTTTAGAGACTGGCTTTAAAGGGAAGGAGCCTGGCTTCCCCTCACCCTTCCCATCAGCGGGGTGTGGCGGCTGGCCAGTCTAGGACATGCAGGGGACTGACACACTACAAAAGGTGGAACAGTAGGATGGAGTCTAGGGCCCTGGATTCTCTCTACTATCCTTCACATGCCGTGGTGCTTGGGATCCCTCTGTTAGGGGCCTAAGTCACCACTCCCCTACTTACAATCACCCTCTTTCCTTGTTACCTGTCTGCTAACTTCCCAATTACCAACAGGAAAATAAGACTTTATAGTATAATTTTTGAGTTCTTTCCTAGTAATTTTCTTTTGGCAAAACATATACGAGGGTGAAGTTACTTATCCGCGTATAACAGACAAGGAGACCAAGACCATGTGACTTACTCTTAGAACTGGTGTCATTCATTGGAGGGGATAACAGGTAATGCAAGGACCAAGAGCCTCATGACCCAGGATCTCAAGAATGAGGGGCTGCGGAAGTTCAATGGCTTTTCAGTCAGTCACACATGACCTGGAGGTTCTTCATTTGACAAGCGATGTCTGCTCCGTGAGGGGCTATTTCCTTACTGATCCCTGCTGAGAGTCCTAACATACCCCTAGAGCCCTTGAGCAGCTCTCTCCTTTCCAAAAGTCATCCCAGCAAAGGACCCTGGCTGCCCTGCACCAGCAGGACCCCACATGGACCACACCCTGTGACTGTGACTCCGTGTCAGTTGGCCATTGGGGGCAGGCCAATCCTGCGGGAGTGTGACTCAGGCAAGCTGGTCTCTTCAATACAGACCGGTGACTGGGAGTGTCCAGAAGCTGGGAGCATAAACCTGTTACTCACAGAGGGGGCTAGGAGGGTGTGTTCCTCTGACTGCCACGCCCTGGCCGCCAGGTGCTCCAAGTAACTAAAGAAAGGCTGTTCTTGGTCTGCAGAGCCTGTGACAACCACAATTAGAAAATGCCCACCCCTCTTCCTTGTTTTCAAAATCTGTTTTATTCACCCTCAATCACTATATTTCTACCAGTAAAGGGCCCGGGTGGTAAGTAGTAGCCTGCTATTCATAGTAATTTTATTCTTTTTATCCATGATGGTTTGGACACAGTAAATGACACAATTCTAGCAAGTGAGATTCAAGGGCAAATTTGTTATGGGCCTATGAAATGGTCATCCTCACTCTTAAGAACACAGGGGACTATTCTGTGTCTCTACTTGTGATCAGTGTTGTGTGTACACATGATGGCTGGAACTACAGCAGCCATCTTGTAACTACAAAGACATATGCCTAAAGACAAAAGTCAGATGGTAGAACATAAAGACAGAAAGAACACGGCTTCTGATGGCATCACTGGGCCACTGCATTTTTCTACCATTACAGGAGATAATAAATGCACTTTCCTTTTAACTGCACTTTAAAAATTATATGACCCGTCTTAGCAAACTCAGTGCTCATCCTGAATGGAGAAGCGAATGAATTAATGCCAAAGAGTTCAGCACCTCATGGGAGACAGAGTGGCCCAGACTTTAGCCTTTTGAGGTCTCATTGTCTTCTCTGTAGATTTGGAGCTATGGGGAAGAAGGGAAGAAAAAGAGACTGAAAGACTGCTTGCCTTAGAAAGGAGGCTGCTTGTTTAGTGAGGGTGGATTTAGACAGGCTTTATAAAGACACATGGAAAATCATATCCCACTGTGGTCCAGCTGCTTGGGCAGAGGGGTGGGGCTGATGGAAGACGTGAGCCACAGAGAGGCAGAACGACAGCAGAGCCTCAGCTGGCAGCGGAGCACACTGTATGGGGCCACGTCTTAGAAATCGTCCCACATTTGACAGTCACGAAACCACAGGCCGGCTACTTCGCCTTTGATTTTATTGTCAAACAGGATTCCTCTCCTTGGAGCATGCAAGGCCTCCATCTTTTTGCTAATTCACCTTCAAATAAGTGCTGTGTCCTGATGTATTACGGTGACAGGCTGCTCTCTGTCTGTCATCCATCATCACTGGCGGCTGCTGCTGGCCCCCAACATGGAGAAACTGAACCAGCTGCTGTCCTGCAGCACCCGGGGCCCCGCGCCACCCGGGGCCAGGCTCATGTGATCCCCAAGGTGGCACTGCGCAGAACAGACAGTCCCAGCACATTGGCTGACTTATCAGACCCTGTCCAGCCCTCTGTCCAGGCGGCGAAAGCCTGTGCCTGTACAGGTGTTATCTATCAGACACAGCGTGTCAATTCCCGCATAACGTATTTCCGAGAAATCAAAGCCTCCTGACAGCATTTCATGTATCTCAATCTTTACAGTCAATGCCTGGGATTATCTTTATAGAAATCTCACAAGTCAGCAAATGACACGGGCCACTAGTCCACTCTCAGCGGCCCCAGCGGGACACATGTAAGAATGGCTTAAATAGTGACCGCTGAGAAGATGTTCTTGCGCCAGTTTGCTTTGTGTTCATCTCGTGAGGACTTGTGTTAGTTACATAAAACACTGTCATAGTCAGGAGAGTAGAACTGTCCCAACTGAGCTCTCACTTATTCTTTCCTGTGTGACAAGGGAACTGGCCCCCACAATGGAAAGATTGGAAAACAAAAATTCTGAACCACTGATTTTTCAGAGTTTAGACCTCATGTCTAAAGAAGCTAAATTGTTGTTTGGCTGGTTGCTTGGTTGGTTTTGTTTTGAGACAGAGTCTCACTAAGTTGCCCAGGCTGACCTCAAACATTCGATCCTCCCGCCTCAGCCTAAGTAGCTGGGGTTACAGGCTTGTGCCAACACGTGTGGTTGAAGTTGTAACCATGGACACATTGCCTGACCTCTTTAAATCACACTCTGTTCCCATGTAAAGTAGCAATAGGACCAACCCGGCGTCTGCGGGGTGCACTGGAGGAGAAGAGCGACCACGAGTCAGCCCGTGGTGGGCAGGGTATAACAGGCTTCACCCAGGATCACCTTGGTACACACAAACCAAGACTGAGGCCCACGTGGGGTGAATGTGCCCCGTAACCTGACGCTCAAACATGTCTCTCCCAGGCGTTGGTTCTGGAGCCTCTGGCAGTCAAGCCCTGAACCACCAGCATCTTTCCCTCGAAAGGCCGCCTCCCACTTTCCACCCTGCTGAGCGTCTGCCGCTCCCCAGCCCTGCCCGCTTTCCTGGCACCAGCTACTCACTTTCCACTTTCCCAGCACAGTTTCAGAGGATGCAAGCACATATCTCCTGAAGAAGAAAACTCCAGATTTCATCTCAAGACAAAGTTCCTTTGATCTAAAATTAATCATAATACTGACATGAGGTACCCCAGGTAGCACAGAAACAATCTAGAATGGGGCTTGCCAGGATAGGAGGGTGGGAAATGGGGAGTTATTTGGTGGACATGAAGTTTTAATTTGGGAAACAATAAAAAGTTTGGAGACCACTGGTGGTGATGGTTACACAATGTGAATCAACTTTATGCCAATGAACATTAAAATGGTAAATATTATATATATTTTACCACCAACACCAGAACAACTGACAACATAATCAGTCCCAGGACAGGGGAAGGCTGAGACAGGAGAGTCACAAGTTCAAGACGTGCCTGAGTGTCATGGTCAGGGCTTTCAGGGGAAGAGATTTAACAGAGGACTTAAAATATATAGGATTATTTTATAATATTCACCCAAAGATTCAAATATGGAGAAGTACAAGAGATTAGCTTGGATCCTTGTATCCTGGAGACCCAAAGAATCCAGCCTTAGGGAGGCCTGAGCCCCACAGCAGTGTCCTGCACAAGTGCAGCTAAAGGATGGAGCCCGTGGCAATGTCCTGGGTTGTTCCTGTTGAGGATCTGGACAGGAAAGGCTGAAAGGCCAATGGTGGAGACCAGAGCATCTGCGCTGGTGGGTGAAGAATCTGTGTCACCGTGCTGAAGGATCTGCACCAGGGCCAGGAAGTGACGCTCACAGCGGAGATCAGAGCTCCCCTGAGAACAGCGTCCCTTCCCTGCGACAGTGAGGCTCAGAGCTTTGTCTGACAGAAAACAATCAGGTTTGCATCAGGAAAACCAGCCACAGCAAGCTTCTCATACAGCCCACAGTCTTCCCCTCCAATTCCCTTTCTATGCCACGGGCATCACTCCTCAGGTCTTCCACACCCAGCCATACTGATTCAGGTCGCTGGGTGTTCCAAGTTGACCGTTGGGTAATCCACCTTCCTGGGAAAATCAGGGACTTAGCAAAACCTGATCTCAAAATGGAAAAGGGCTGGGGATGTAGCTCAGTGCAAAGGTTCTGGGTTCAATCATCAGAAACAGAAAAAAGTAGGAAGGAAGGAAGGAAGGAAAGAAGAAAGGAAAGAAGGAAGGCAAGAAGGAAGGAAGGACTATTTCATGAGACGCACCCTGCCCTTCAGGAGCAGACATTTTAGCTGTGAATCTCAGGTGAATCGCACCTGCTCCTGTAAATCTCAGGAGAGAGGTGGAGAAATCAGAGGACACAGTTCAGCTTGGGAAGAGCTCAGACTGAGGAAAATACAGTGCTTGCCTGTGAGGAGCCCACACTTGGCAAACCAAGCTCCTGTCCCTGAACTCTACAGTGCCCTTGGCTCTCCGTGTGGGGTCAGCATGAAGATGGCCAGGTCAGGCTCCTGAGTATTTCACAGGAATATGGCTTCTCCATCACCACATACAAGACCTTTATGCTTCCTGAGACATCTGTCCAGACCAGCACACAATACAGAAAATGTATTGGTCAACTAACTGTTAATTAGTCAATAGAATTAAGGACTAAGCATCAAACTACCTCAGTTAAAATGCCAGCTGTGGGATCTTGAATCATTAATTTCCATGTGCCCCAGTTTCCCTATGTTTGAAATGGGAAAAAGAATATTAGCTATACCACAATTGTTGCATGACACAGGTTGCCATTGTTTGAATCTAGACTGTCCCCGAAGGTCTACATGAAAGGCGTGGTCTCCAGCTTGGTGCTTTGAGGAGATGGAGGAAACTCTAAGAAGCAGGGCACCATGGGAAGTCTTTGGTCACCAGAGGTGTGCCTTTGAGAAGGAGAGTGGGAATCCAGGCCCTTCTTCCTTTGCTTTCCAATACTTTCTTCTGCTACATATTCCCCACCATGATGAGCTGTCTCACCATGGGCACAAAACAATGGGTCCCATGACATGTGGACTGAAACCACTAAAACTCTGAGCCTAAATAAACCTTTCCTCTTTTTAAGTGGGTTGTCTTAGGTGTTTTGTGATAATAACAAAAATTGACTAACAAACACCAGGTACTCAATAAATGCTACTAGATGCTATTCCTAGCTGTATTACCTTACCTTTTCTAAGTTCAGATAATGTTTCACTGTGGTCTAGTATTATTTGTCTACTTTCTTAAGTTTATTTTGCTTGGGTAATCAAACTTTCTCTCTAGGTAGTGGTTTTTCTAGACTGCTTATCAAAAAGCTTTAGTCCTCCTAGTTACTTTGAAATTTTCCTAGAAAATCTTTCTTTTTTTTTTTTTGCCAGAGAAATTTGACATACAAAGAATAACATTAATATGCAAATTAGCATACTGTAAAATTCGTTTTGGTGCCTCAGAGGCAGTATTTTTATAAATACAGAAACATAATTATGCATCCTCTAGAGAACTAAAAATAATTATACAAATTTACGACAAAGCCCAAGGCTGTGTTTCCTTTAAACTGACTGCTTTTAATAACATTTAAATCTTGTTAGAACTTAATTACTAAATCTCTCTTATAATAATTCAGGTGGAAGATTTAAAGTCTAAACTTGCCATTCAGAAAACAACCTCATCAGAGAAACAAAGACACGGAGACCACGACTGCCCAAGGAGGACAACAGAAGAAACTTTCTGGATGGAGGCCCGTGGGCGACTGAGACAAAGCAGCCACTGAAGAGAGCAACATTAATGTATGAATGCTGTTCATTTTTTAACCTACCATTTCTTAGGGAGGAAAAATTACATATTATGATCATGATGGATTATAAGCCAAATTAACCATTTCTACCTCAGCTATAGGTTTCTGTACTTTCATTGTCTTTTTCAAATTAAGGTACATGTAATATGGTGGCAACATTCTTTTTTTTTTTTTTTTTTTAGGTTTTTTTGAGACAGGGTCTCACTTTTGTGGTTCAGGCTGGCCCTGAGCTCAGCCTCAAACTCACATCACAGCAATCCTCCTGCCTCTGCCTCCCGAGTGCTGGGATTACAGGTATGCGCCACCACGCCCGGCACTGTTGTATGTGGTACTGGTTGCTGCTGGGCGTGAGTCTCCACACCCAGTATAGTATGTGGTTACCGGGGATCAAACCCGGGCCCTTGCACTTGTAAGACAGGCGCCGGAACCACTGAGCTAAATCCCCAGCCTGGCAACATTCTTTATAGTGATTTAATTACCATTTCTAAAGTCTATCCAGAGTACTGTAGATGTCTATGTGTGTGAGCACATTCACTTCACCACTGAAGACTGGCTTCTGTCAGTGTGGAAAAGAATAGAGAGGAAAGTTATGGGCAATGGTCTAATTTATACCCTCTTTTAGAAGCGACTATTTATTAGCACTTAAAGAAAATGGGCTTCTTAATAAAAAACACAAAAAACTAAAACATTTGAAACTCCAACACACTTTCATTTACAAATTTGACAGTAGTTCCTTGGATTTCCTTTGGGGAATTAATTAGTCACCTTACGCCACAAAGAATAATAATTTGTCTGTATGTGATATCACAAACATAGGTTGCTATCCATTACAGTAGAAGTGGATCAATTAATTTTCTAAGAAGATGTAGCAGCTCCATACAAGAGATGTCTATTCAGTGTCACGATTCATTGTAGTCACTATGAAATATCAGAAGACAAAAATTATTCAAAATGATTGACAACATTTAGGCAAATTAGGCCGTTGACTGAATTTCTCACTTTTCAATGCTCCTTTTGGTTTTATGTAGGTATATAAATAAACATATATGGGTTTACAACATAAATTTTTTCCCTGTTTTAATGCCTTTAATCTATGAAAAGCTATGCAATACTAGAAAATTTTGTACATCATCTATTTGATGTATGTGTGAGTAAAAGACTTCGCTCTTGTTTCCTGTGATCAACTCATCTGAATAAATCTAGGGAAAGTGTCTATTATGGTTTGGATATGGAGCATCCCTAAAACTCTCATGCCCTCAGAGGCAGGGCTTTGGAGGGTGCTGGGATCATGAGGGCGCTGTGGAAACAGATGAATGTGGTGTTGGGAGGTGGAGCCTGGTTGGAAGAGGCTGGTTGCAGGGAATGTGACCTGGAAGGATGTACTCTTGCCCCACCCCCAGCTCCTCCTTTGCTCTCTCTGCTTCCTGTCCGCCATGATGTGAGCAGCTGCCCTCTGCCAGACCTTTTCACCTTGCCATTTCTCCCTCAGAGCCAGCCGGCCTGGGACTTAACACATGAGACAAAATAAACTTCTCTTCCTTTAGGTTGTGGGTGTTAAGTATTTTGTCCAAGAATGAGGAGAATGACCAAGACAGTATCACTTTGACACAAAGTGCTGGAAAGTAAATTCCAACAGAATGAGCAATTTTTCTTTTCTGACATGTCTTCTTTCACTAATATGTGATCCCTTGAAAAAAAGATCCAGTTATTCCTCTTTTTATCATAAAATTGTTTTAATCTGTCAATTCAATCCACATAGGAGACATTTATAATAATGGGAAACTCCAGGCTTGAAGTGCTCAAATATCTAAGTCATGCTCTTGGTTTTCATTTGTCACTGGTTGAACTGGGTCCAAACATAAGTAGAACTCTGTAGACCTCATACCTGAAAGGGGCCCACCCTACAAGGAAGGAAGCAAAACCTGGATCTGTCCTCACAGTCTCTCAGTGTCATATCCGGCTTTTAAGATCAAGAGAATCAGTAAGGACATTCAAGTGCCTGGGTAACATCCACTTTCTTTATGCTCCTGATTATGATAGGGTATGATTCAGTATCTAAAAAATGAACATATTACCTGAGTGCTTACATTAAAAAACCCTAAGTACTCTTTCTGAAAATATTACACTCAACCCCCATAGCTTCTGACCATTTCCTTTTGGCCGGTGTGGGAAATCATCCATGATATCAGCTCATTGTACAACGTGTCTATTGCTTTTGCCAGCTAATGTTTTGTAACAAGAGCTGTTCGTTCCTCTCCATAATTTGAACTTTCTCCATTTGTGTTTACCTTCACATCCAAACTAGAACTCTGCTCTGAGTTAATTCCCCAATTTCATTATGGCCACACTGGGGAAGGGGGAAAGCATCTGAGTCCAAACCAGCATCCAGAAAACAATGAGAGCAGGCAGTGGTCCAAGAGCGCTGGCATGCTTTGCAGGCGCAAACCAGCGCTGATTCATGCCATCAAAATGCTCGTCTTTCCTTTGATTGATATTCTGGACCCTTGTGACAATTATTGATGCTGGTGGCAACCGTTATCAGAGTCCGTCTGTGGCTTGCTTTTAGAGACGGAGGCTGCATGGACTTCGTTAGAACATTTGCACACCTGCCTCAATTTCATCTAAAACCCATTATTTTGCAAACAAAACATATAAACCCAACACAGCAGTCATTATTTCCCTTCTTCTTCTATTAAAATCTCTCTGGTTCATGGTAGGAGGTAGATCAACTGCTGGTCACCACAGGAGCAGTGCGTAAAAGGCAATGGAGAGGGTCAGATGCACCTGGAGGAGGTCCTGTGGGATCCTGAGGACAGGAATGGCATTGTTGGTACTGTGGTGTGATGTTACAACAGGCTAGCAGCAGGCAGATGTGAAGTTTTCCGGGTTACTGCCCATCAGGAGTGAAGGATAAAATAAGCTCAAGTGTCTGAAAATGATCTTTCCCAGAAGAACCCACCCTGCAAGCCACAAATGTGGTGCTGAACTCTGTGCAGAGCCAGGAGCTAGGTTTTCCTTGAAAGATCAACAGTGTGAATAGGTTTTTATTTACTTTCACATTATCCTATTATGCTAATCAGTATAATTACCTGCCTCAAGACTTTGATCCCAAATGCACACAGCAAGGTTCACAACTGCGTTCCGCTTCCTTCCCTCCAGTGACTGGTACAATCCTGGGCACCTGTGGAGTGGTCTTGTCTTTGTTACTGGTCCAACCAGGTCCAAAAAAAAGTATATGGAACTCTGTAGACTATATATCTGAATGGGGCCCACCCAGGAAGCAAGTGAAGCAAAACCTGTGCTCCTGACCTCCGGTCCACCATCTCCAGGGCTCCTCTGTGCCCTGTCCACCTCCAGCCTTGATCTCCTTGCTCCAGGGCTCGATTCAGATTTGAAGGAAATTCATCTGTGACTGCAACAGCTTCAAGTCCAGGGAAAGGACGACCTATTGCTCACTGTATTTACAACAAGATCTGCTCTCTCCCTCTCGGCAGACACCACTGCTAGTTGTCCGCAGTCCTAGGAAGGATTTCTTTTTCCCTTGCTGTGTGCATAAGCTTTCCACCCTCACTGAGCTTTTTTTTTCAGTGTGTATATTCTACCTTGTCTGCCCTAGAGGAATTCCCAGAGTGAGATCTCAACTGAATGGATGCTCTGATGCTGAGAAGAAAGATTATTGCCTTTCACGCAGTGAGCACCTCTGTGCTCCAGCTCCCTGTGTCTCCTCCCACGAGGGCAGCCAAGAGCTGTACAGTGTAACCACTGCTCTCCCTATACCGCTGAGCCGCTTCATGCACATTTATATTCCAAACAACATGGATGTCAGAACGATGAACCTCATTCTATCTAGTACAGATTAGCACATCTAAACCAGGACTGCTGCTTGCATTTTGGCTTAGGTGTTGAAGAAATGCTGATTTGTTGAAGATTAGTATCCAGTATTATTTCCTACTATGACTGGGACTATTAAATGTACATTTCTGGGGCCAGGTATTTAGCTCAGTGGTTCCAGCACCTGTCTTGCAAGTGCAAGGGCCTGGGCTTGATCCCCAGTAACCACATACAACAATACTGGGTGTGGAGACTCACACCCAGCAGCAACCAGCACCATATACCACAATGCCAGGCATGGTGGCTGACGCCTGTAATCCCAGCACTCAGGAAGCACAGGCAGGAGGATTGCTGTGATGTGAGTTTGAGGCTGAGCTCTGGGCCAGCTGGAACTACAAAGTGAGACCCTGTTTCGAAAAAAAAAAGATATATCATATACAGGTACAAAATCCCAATGACAAATGTGATCACAATATATACCTAAAATGTACCAATAAACTCAACAAAAAAGAAAAAAAACCCTGCAATTTTCCCACTCCAAAAAAGAAGGCCCTATGAGTGGAAAAGGTATTTTATTGCCAGAAGTGAATATTGTCCCCTAGCTGGCCACCTCGAGGCTGTGCTGCTCATCCTGAGACTGAGGACAACCCAAATCAGAATGGCCCTGCCTGGTTTTGTTTATGCAACATAGTTCTTGACTGGCTACATCCCATGCCACTGTCTGTGCAGAATGTCCGTGGGATGACGCCAATCCCTGGTACAATCCCTGCCACACATTTAACTTATGATAAACATCAGAAAATGCAAGATATGGTGACTAAAAGGATCAACGACCTTGGGTCCGACCAGTCGAGGTCCAAAACCCAACTCCCCTTGTTAGTAGCCATCTGTCTTTAACCAAGTGATGTCAGCTCCCTGCACCGCAGCTGCTCCATGCATGGAGGGAAGTCCCCAAAACCTGCTTGACAGGGCTTAATGCCTGACAGTCTCAACGCCCAGACGGCAGATTCTCAGCCAGGGTCACTGCCCTCCATTCTCTCCCTCAAAATGAAGAGAAAAATTCTTCTCTCAACACCCTTACACTGGAGTTTGAAGTGAGATTCTTTTCCAGTTGAGATCCTTCTCTTTTCACTGAACTCACTTTACTCTGATGCTGCACAGTGCATTTTTAACTTTAAATTACTCGCCCAGTTATTTATCTGGGTTAATGTGACCTCGCGTTAGACTGGAATCTCTTTGCTGTCAGGAACTGTTATTCTACTGTGCTGTCCTCAGTATCCAACATAACCTGTCCCTCATAAATATACTTTGAGAGAAGAGATGCTTATGATGGACTGTCACTGATTTGATCAACAACCAGTGATAGTATGTCAATTAACAACACCTGAAAGAATTGTGGGACCATCATTATCTCTTCCACAATTGTCCCTATCCAGATCTTAATACAGTATCAAATGCAATTTAAGAGGCCTGCATGGTTACAAAGACCCAGTTATTATTAAATGGAGCCAGAGAAGCCACATCACTTAGTCAAGTAACTAAGAAACTATAAACTGTGGAATGCATAATAAGTGTCTGATTCTGAACCACAACATGGGGCCCCCTCCTTGGGCTACTGTCCCAAGATGTTGCAGTAGATTCTACTTTGCTGCAGATCTGGTGACCTGCAGGCATGAGATGGCAGAGGTGGAAAGGACCTCCGGGGAAGAGAGCCTGAATAACCTGGGTAAACTCACATGGCTGGGGAAGGGAAAGAATCAGTTGTGGGCCTATCTCCTAACTGCCAGGCCATTCTGCAAACCCAGGTAATGAATGGAGGTGGGGGACACCTGTTTCCTTCCTGAGAAAAAATAACCTGAAACCACAGAAAACACAGTCTAAACATGAAGAGAGAGAGAAAAGAAGCAACTTTTGGCTTTCACACCCTGTTTGAAGGTCACCTTAAGGCGCCCTGCTCACCATCGTCTTGGCCGGGATGATCCCTGGACCCCAGGAAGCTTTTAGTGAAAAGTACCATAGAAACCAAATGGAAATGTGGTCAGGCCAGTTCCTACATCCACAGAAAGGGTCACCTTTTCTTTTCCCAGCTTCTCTGAACACCTCTTCTTTTCATCTGCCATGTTTAGTGTGTGTTTGTTGTCACTTATTAGGTAAGTCAGCAGGTTGGGATAAAACACAATTCATCAGTCTTCGACCTCATAAACTTTCCTCCTCTCTGATGACTTTGGCAGTATAGTAATATATTTAACAATCCTCTCTGACCACCCCCTGAGTAGGCTTGGTCTTCACTCCTCTTGTCTTCCTACTGTCATCCCCTCCTCAGCCTCAGGCTAGACCAGCAGCCTGGAGACTGGGTCTAGTGATGCCCCAGACTGGCCTGTATGCCACAGCAGATCTCCTTCTCCTTCTCCATCATCCACCCTACCCTAGCCTGAGCCCCCAGAGCATCATCCCTAACCACACATGTTATTTCCTAGTCTAACCCCACAACCAAATCCTTTCTCCTAAACCCTTTCTCTGTGCCCTAGGATCTTACTATCAGCAGCAAACTCTCCCATGTTTCTGATTCCACAGGTACCTGGATGGGTGGGAGGCCTGGATGTTCCTTGGAGGATGTGATTTCCAGCAGCCTTTCAGCTGAAGATTTCATCTCCTCTGTTCCCCAGGCCTTCCAAGGCTGTAAGGGGTCAGCCTCACAAGGTGTTCCCTCCAAACTCCACGGCCATCTATCTTTTCTTCTTCAAAAACTTAGTTTGGAACCAGGGATTTAGCTCAGTGGTTCCAGTGCCTGCCTTGCAAGTGCAAGGTCCCGAGTTCATTCCCCAGTAACCACATACAACAATGCTGGGCATAATGACTCACACCCATCAGCAATCAGTACCACACACCATAAAGCTGGGCATAGTGGCTCACGCCTGTAATGCCAGCACTCAGGAGGCAGAGGCAGGAGGATTGCTGTGAGTTTGATGCTCGCCTGGGCTACATTGTGAGTTCAGGGCCAGTCTGAACTATAAAAGTGAGACCCTCTCTCAACAAAACAAATCAAAAACCTTTAGTTTGGTACAGTGAATCATCACATTTTATAGCCTCTTCTTGCTGTCCTCTCCTTCCCCCAGCCAGAGGAGTCACAGTGGTGTCAACATTTGGGTCACTGCCTCCCTCTCCACCATCGTCCCTGTCTCAGTCCTGAGATCACTCGACATCTGGACACTCAGCTCCTCACCTGCCTTAGGTCAGTGATTATTTCCTGTACCCATCCCAGTCATCTACTCAAAGGGGCACTGTGTCCTTGCCCTTGCTGTTGCCCACACTGGCCACCTTGGGCTCCCAGAAACCATAATCTCTTTATCTTCCACTCTGTAGCCTTTGTTGATTCCTCCTCATCTCTGTGGCTCCCTGGAGATCCCTGTGGAGCATTCAGTCTCTTCTTGTCTCCATCCACCCACGCTCCCTTAAAGACATTATCTAGTCTCATGGCTTGTGATGCCTTACAAATTTTTATCTTCAGAACAAAATAGAATCAAATCAGGCTCGCTATCCTGAAGTATAGTCTTATACATCTAACTACTCATTCCACATCTGTCCTTTGCATTCTAAGAAGAATTTCAGCCCTTTGAACAAAATCAAAACTTGATCTTCAACCAAATCTAACTTCCTAGTTTCTCCACCTGAGACAATATTTGTTTTAACCTCTCAGCTGCTCAGGCCAAAACTCTCAGCATCTCTGCTTCCCCTTTCTGTCTCATATCCGGCCCCCTGGCAAACCCATTCTCCTCCACTTTCACTTCCAGGCTCCTGGCGTCACTCTCATCTCTCCCCTGGACTTCTACAAGACCTTCCTAGCTAAACTCCCTCCTCTGTCCTTGCCCTTCTCCTCTGTCTTGTCCTTCCTCGGGCCTCTCACTGAAGACTCAGTCTCAGACAAATCACCCCCTATCCACCATATCTTGTCCTTCCAGCACCCTTCTTTGAAATGGCCAGTCCACTGTCCCTGGGGCCCACTTCCTGTCCTCCACATCCTCACAGCTCCTACTGCCCACTGTCAAGTCCAGATCCACCTCCTTCCCAACATTCTTAACATCTGGTTTACCTCCCACATTGTGCTCTCCCAACAAAGCTCCAACTCTCCTCCTGTTTGTAAATTTTGGGACAATTTCTTTTTTTAGGTTTTTTTTGAGACAGGGTCTCGCTTTGTGGTTCAGGCTGGCCCTGAGCTCAGTCTCCAACTCACATCACAATCCTCCTGCCTCTGCCTCCCGAGTGCTGGGATTACAGGCGTGAGCCACCACGCCCAGCACTGTGGTATGTGGTACTGGTTGCTGCTGGGGATGAGTCTCCACGCCCAGTATTGTTATGTGGTTACCGGGGAATCGAACCTGGGCCCTTGCGCTTGCAAGACAGGCGCCGGAACCACTGAGCTAACTCCCCGGCCCTGGGACAATTTCTTGAACATAGTGTGTCATCCCAAGTATCACCTAAAAGCAATAAAAATTTCTAAAATGAATTAAATTTATATTTTAAATAATTTAATATAAAATGTGTTCAATTAAATTATAGGAGAATACTAGCATAAATTAAAAACTGAAACAGAAAAGCACATAACAACTTAGGGAGAAACTATCAGGTTACTTTAAACATAACAAAGAACAGATCTCTAAATTAGCAAGATTTTAGGATTATTTTTCTAAGGCTTATTTAGACTTCCTTCCCTGAATGAGAGTTTGGAGCAGAACTCCTGTGGGTCCATCTGATACACATCTAGATGTGGTGAAAAAAATCACTCATTCTTTGCATAGCAATTGTCCCCCCTGTGGCCACTACAGCTGTCAGGCCAGGGCATGACCCTCCTCCCCAGAGGGAGCCCACAAGCTGCATCTTCTGAAGAGGTGCTCCCTGGCTCCAGGCAATGAAAGACTAGTTAATGTTATTATTCCTATCATGAGTCTCACTGTTTTCCAGTCGATATCCTAACTGTCCATGGGAAGCCAGATAAATGTTTTTTAATTCAACATACTTACTATGGTTCCTCAGTTGTTTAAAAAAATTTTTTTAGGACATGAATCATTGACTATGTCTGAAGCTAAGAGCTATAAACCTTGAGCCTATCCTCAGGTGCTGCAGCCACGTAAGCTTTGCATCCTGAAGTTGGAGAGTGATGGCTACCAAGTCTCCTGACTTCCTTCCACCATAGGGAGCTGATTACAGGAGACCACAGGAGGGAGTTGTTTTGCTACTGCCCATCATGGATTATTATTTGTACCTTACCATTTATCAGTACTAGAATCATCAGTGGTTTCAAAGTAAGCAGAAAACCTGAGTCCTCTCAGGGACCCATGTGGATGGGCTGTTGTCTGCACCCTTTCAGAGGCACAGATTCCACCAAGGCAGGGCTCATCACAGCCAGAAATCTTGGTGAGTACGGAATTTTAATTTTTACCATTTTTTCTAGTTTTTACGGAGCATTTTAATTAATTTATTTCATTACACATAACTGAAAGTGATGTTGCAGTATATAAGTTATTTGCAACTCTGCAGTAATGTGTTGCAAAATAAATTATCTAGAAGGAAGCAAAATACATTGTGAAGGTTTATCAAACTGTACAGCATCTATCAAACTGTACATACACTCTATAACATGATTGGCTCCGTAGCCTTTCAAGCTATGTTCTCAGAAAAAGAAACAAAATGGGCATGGGATGTTTACAGGAGGAAAGTTGTAACTTGTTCTTCCCATAAATTTGGAAGAGTTTCAGGAAGGGACTTGGAAGTGTCCACATTAAAAAGCTAATCCACAGAGAAACTACTCCCTTGAAGGCCCATTAACTGCTGCTTGGAAATTCACACCTGCATTCTCTCTAAAAATTCGGAACAAGATGCCACCACCTTTCATGATAAGCCCCTTCCTGGTCTAAGAACTAGAGGATGGCTATTGGGAGATTGCCCCAGAGTAACCACATGTGTACTTATGAACTGACAGGGAAGGGAGAACTTAGCCAAAAGACGGTGGGTCCATGGCAGGAACAGTTGACACTTCGTCATCTAGCAAGAACGCGCTACTGTCCATGTTCTCAGCGGCAACAATCTAATGTTACTTGATATTATGTAGAGCCTATCTTTATGTCTTTATAAGAATTGTGGTGCTTGACATGAAATCCACTCTGGACAAGATTTTAGTGCCTAAGATAGTCATGTTAACTATAGGCACAATGTGGTACAGCCAATCTGTAAAACTTAGTCATTTGCATAACTGAAACTATGCCCACTGGGTAGCTCATTTCCCCCTCTGGCCACCCAGCTCCTTCTAAACTCGATTAACTACTGACTATAGCCCTGTACCCACGCAAGTGAACAGCCCTGGAGGAAAATCACAACCACCCCATCAGGACTCATTCTAAATTTATGACTCAAGCTCTTCAGTGAGCACTCAACACTGTCTGACAACTAACTTCCCTAGTAAATTCATTAGCTTACTCCCAAGATGACTATTAGATGCCATCCCTCAATCCTCAGATCTCCAACATCCCCTCCCACCCAACTCTCAACAAAAGTCCTTGTCACATAATTCACAGAGAAATATAGATTCAGTCAGATGAAAGCCTCTCCCCTGCCCATCTCCAATGCCACAAGCTTTCTTGTATCTGTAGTCATGCGCCCTGGTAAACTGTCTCCCCTCCTGCCCTCTCCATGGACTTGACTCCTAGAACAATGTTCTCTTTCCTGCAGCATACAGCTCTTTCTAAACTCAGTGTTTAAAGTGACCATTGATTCAGAAACCTTTTGTAAACTTCTTCTCTGGCTACACTTTTTCTTCTGGTCCCATGTCTTTAAATACCACGAGCTGGGGATTTAGCTCAGTGGTTCCAGCACCTGTCTTGCAAGTGCAAGGACCCTGGTTCGATCCCCGATAGCCACATATCATACTGGGCGTGGAGACTCACGCCCAGCAGCAACCAGTACCACATACCACAGTGCCAGGTGTGGTGGCTCACGCCTGTAATCCCAGCACTTGGGAGGCAGAGGCAGGAGGATTGCTGTGATATGAGTTTGAGGCTGAGCACAGAGCCAGCCTGAACCACAAAGCAAGACCCTCTCTCAAAAAAACAAAACAGAACAACAACAACAAAAATACCATCCATACATTGAAGGCATCCAAGTTTATTTCTCTAGTATAGACCCTACCTTCCTTGAGGTCTAACTTTGTATAGATAACTAACTATATCTATATTTCTATTTGAATATTTAATAGGCATTTTAAATTAACCTTACTAGAACTGAGCTACTGATTGCCTCCATCAAAGAATCATTTTTAATCAATTTTCCCATCCTAAAAGATCACACCACTGTCTGCTCAGTTGCTGAGGTTAGTACCAAAGGTGTCACCTTGCATTTCTTTCTGTCTCAGACCCATGTCTAGCCCCACTTCCATCAGAATGACCTCCAAAATGTAGCCCAAATCCAGGCCATTCTTACCTCTCTTAGACATCATCTTGTTTTCTTTGGGCCAGTGTAAGAACAACAATCAAGAAAAATAAGTTGGATTTGTATCATGTTTCATAGCGACAAGCAGAAAAATAAAACAAAGAATTAGGACATGCAGTATTGAGTTGAAGGGGTTGGAATTTTAAATAAAGTGGCATTAAGACAAGAATGTACCTCCAACATTGGAGAAAAATATGGAGACACAGGTCCCAAAGTAGTTAAAAACAGAGAGGAAAAGAGAGCAGAGTGTCACTGGGCAAGGTCCATGTCAGGCTGTGCAGGGCCTGGCAGGTCATAGGAAGAACTTTGGTTTTTGCTTTGAGTGAGACAGTAGAATTTCTAACAGAGATCTGACCTACCTTTAATATTCTGCTGTGGTTGAGAATAGACTATAGACAACAAAGGGACTAGGAGATCTGCTGGAAGTTAGCTATTGAGGTAAGTAACCCAGCAACTTCAGTATGAATGTCATTTATTTTATTGGCAAATGATAAAGATTTGACCAGGACAGTGGAAATAGAGTAGGGTATGGTGAAATATTTAAAATTCTGGAAATGAATAAATGAAACCCTGTTACAGCTAATGAGAATTGCTGAGAGACCAGAACAGATGATAAGAAGATAGTGGTGTCTCTAAGGTTTTCGGTGATCTTTTGTTCCCACTTGTTATAGTTTATAGTGAGATATTCCCCCAAAGCTGCATGCACTTATAGATGGGCCTTTGGGAAAGGACTGAATCACAGGATCATGATACCTATCAGTAGATTAAGCTCCTGATGAGTTAACAGCTAAATGTGATGTTGAGAGGAAAACCCCAGCTGGGCACTGGAAGGGGGCTATCTCCTTCCTATCTCCCTCGATCACTCTGCTCACTCCAGCCGTGCCCCAAGCTCTTTTGCCTATGCCATGCCACCCTGCCTTGCAGACACCTGGCTGTGGACTGAAACCTCTGCAAACTGTGAGCCAAAATAAATCTCTTATTTATGTTGTGAGTGTCAGGTGTGTTCCTGCAAAAATGAAGGTAGTAAGGCACTACTTGTTTATCACTCGATTTATCAGTGATGGCCAATGTGGGTCCAGTGTGTCTTGGAGTTCATTTCAAAGCCACTGCTATTTCATAGTAATTATCTCTAAAATGCCTTTCTTAAGAATATCCCCAGCAAATCTAATAAGAAGAAGGCCACATTTATCAAATCACCATTAAAGTCATCGAGTCTGGAGCTATACCATGTTTATCGTATATGTACATTGCTTTGATCAATTACAATCAGAGTTATTCTTAGTTTATATCTATGATCTAGTAGGCTTCTCTAAGGTCAAAGAGTAGGCTACCAAGACATATGACAGTGGGTGACAAAAAGCATTACTGAGAAACTGCAGGAATACTTACAGCCCCTTTGTTGCCTGTGCCCAGGTCAAGTGTAGTTCTCTGCCTAGGAGCAAAGAGCCTGTACACTCCAGCTGGGTCCCCTACTGATATGCCCTAGGGGTAACTAGCAGTTTTATGCTTCATTCCTAAATCTCATACAAACATATAAGATCTTTATTTTTCTTTATTGAGTTTATTGGTACATTCTATACATACATTATGATCACATTCAACATTGAGACTTTGCATTTATATGTGAAAGAAGAACAAGATGGTCTTGAACTTGTTCCCAACTCTGATACCCTATATTGCAGACATCACCTAGCTAGACTATAAAAATGAAATGGAGTAGAAGACCAATACTATTCATCATGCTTCCTCTCCTGTTATTCAGACTTGTAGTCTATGATCAATAAAAGGATGCAATAAAATGATAACCAAAAATCATTCATCTAAGTGATCACAGCAAATCTCTCACCCTACCAGTACCTTTTAGCAAGTAGTGTTATTTGATCCATTACGTTAGACTTGAGGACTAGTGACACAAGGGTATAAGATGACTGAAAATTTTTCCTTCTCATTTTTTCTCCTAATTTTGACTAATGAAGAGTCCCTTAGTCTGTCTTCATTGAATATATTTTTATTAATACCATCTCTGATTTTATGCCTGGCCCTTGTATCATTGTGTAAATTACCTGTTGCTATGTAAAAAGCTACTTAGTGGACTAAGAAAACAATTATTCATTAATTCATAATCGCTGTTGCCCACCAATGTGAGTTTGCGGTTAAGATGTTGGCAAGGGCTGTAGTCTTGGCTGAAGATTAACAACAGTCTCTCCACACAGCTGCTGGCAAGAGGCCTCTGCTCCCCATGTGGACCTCTCAGTAGGCAGCTTATGTGTCCACACAGCATGGCCAGCTTTGCTTTTTAAAGTCATGCCAGGTCCACCTGCATCCCCAATGGAGAAAGCACTTTGGATAGACTCTGGTTCTAGACTACACTGCTATGCTCCTATTGGACACAAGGCCTTCTAGTTTTGCAAGATGTACAGACCTACTGTTAATACCAATCTTTTTCAACACCGTAGGCAAAATCAGAGAGAATTAGCATGGAAGAAAAGCTGAGTGAGAGATTCAAACTTTCTCCTCTTAGAAAAGCTCCGTTACATTGGTTTGGACAATGATTTTTTTGCATCAAACCCCAAAGCATAGGTAAAAAGTCTAAAAAAAAGCCAAATGGGATTACATGAAACCAAAAAGCTTATGCGCAACAGAAGAAATAATCACCAGAGTGGACAGTGACAGTGGCCAGTGGAGAAAATATTTGTAAGCTATTTATTTGACAAGGGGTTAATATCCAGAATGTATAAAGAAATCCAAACCCCAGGAGCATAAAAAGGAAAAAAAAAAAAAGGTAGAAATAAACAATAGATCCAAATAGACATTTCTCAAAAGAAGACACACAAATGACTAAGAAACACATGAAAAATGTGCACATCATTAAATGACAGAGAAATGCAAATCAAAGCCACAATGAGCTAACGCCTCACAGCAGTAAGAAGGGCTAGTATCCAAGGACGAAAAATAATAAGTGCTGCTGAGATGGTGAACTCTTACGTACTACTGGTGGGAATGTAAACTAGCACAGCCATTATAGAAAGCAGTATGGAATTGCCTCAAAAAATTAAAAATACAATCGCAGTGCCACTCAGCAATCCCACCTCTGAGTATATATACAAAGGGAATGAAATTAGCATGTCAAAAAGGCATCTGCACTCCCATGTTCCTGAAGCATTACTCACAATAGCTGAGAAATGGAAACCACCTAAGTGTTTACCTGCTGGTGAGTGGATTAAAAAAAATATGGTACATGTACAAAATGGAATACTATCCGGTCATTTAGAAAAGAAAAGGGTAGTGCTTTTAGCAATCTCATAAACAGAGCTGGAGGTCATCATAGTAAGTGAAATAAGCCAGGTACGGAAAGACAAATGCAACACAATATCACTTATTTGTGCAACTCAGAGACAGACCTACAGAGGTACAGAGTAGGAGCATTGTTTCTAGGAATGAGGAAGTATTGGGGAGATTCTGGTCAAAGCACATGGATTTCATTTAGGTAGAAGAATAGTTCAAGAGCTGTACTGTGCAACATGGAATCTATAGCTAATATCTGTATATTATGTTTTTCAAAATCCCTGTGAGTGGCTTTTAAGTATTATAAAAAATGTGTGAAGTAATGCATATGTTAATTAGCTCATTTTTGCCATTCCACACTATTTATGTACATCAAAACATTGTTGTACATTAAATAAACACAGCTATTTGTCAATTTAAAAAATTGTTTTAAATCTACTCCCCCTTCTGTTTTTTTCCAAGAGATTTTCTTCTCCCCTAATAAATGATCAGCCAACCACGAAGCACTTCCCACTCCTCACGTTAGGCCGGTGGCTGATGTCTTGAGTTCACCCACGGGGACCTCTGCCTCCTGATGGCCTCTGGAGGACTCAGACCTTGTCCTCAGTGGCCACATAGCTGTTACAACACTTCCACAGCACCTGGCATTTATTAGGAGCTGGTAATTGAATAAATGGTTGATAACTTACATCATTCAAAAGACTTCCAGCTATTGCCATTATACAACCAAGGCTTCTAGCGCCCAACTTTTAAATAAGGTCAACCACGATTTACACATACTCATGATGTTGGAAGTATTGGAAAATATTGCATAGTGTGGATATTTTCTTTAACAGGAATGGGTCTGGATCATAAACATATGTATGTTACCCCCACTGCTGTGAGAAATGCACAATTGCTCTCCCCTAGGAATGTTTAATCATATGAAATATGATTTACATAATATTTAAATAATATTAAACACAGATAGAATAATATTTAAATAATATTACTTAATAAATTAGGAATCCAACACCCATAAAAACAACATGGCACTCCCTTGGTGATGAGATACCATTCCAATGTTGTAGAGATAATACTATATAGCATCCAGAAGGACTATGTGTCAGCTTCCACAGGACTCTTCCTAAACAGAAGGCTGGCCTTCCTTACCTCAGTATATTTGGTATTCAGTCCCTAGCCCTTCTGACAGCACGTACACTAGAATCAAAGTAAAAAGAACAATGCCTCAGAGCAATGTGAGAGCTCAAGTGGTTCTGCATTTGAAGCTCCTTCATTTCAACAGGGGTGGGTTGAGTCTTCTTATTCACCTTGGTAAAGTTTGCAAGAATGTAATTAGTAAATCATTCTTTTCTAGAATTTTCTACAACATGAACAATATCTTAAGTATGTTATTTAAAATAGGCTCTGATGTTTTCTATACTCTCTTGGATATGATGTAGGCAATGTAAAAATTTGCTCTTGGGTGTGGTATAGTTTATATGATTAAATGCTTTATTCGCACTCATATGTCAATCTATTAGTGTGCTGTTAATTCAAATGTTACTATGATGTATTTTATCCCCATTAGCACATTCATCACAGGTGGATGTGAAACTTAGACAAAGGTGTATGTTCCCATTAATGATGAACGGCCAATTCATCTTACTGGAGTGTAATTAATGTTACTTACAATCTTTAATTTTTCACTGTTTGTCACTGTGCATATTTAGCATTTCTCTTGTCCTTTATCAACTGGCTCCCTCTTATCACACAGCTAATTCAAAAACACATATTTTTAACTAAATCTGGTCTCTGTTTTAAAGGTGTCCATACATATTTCTTAATGTCCTTGGCAATTCTCATCCTTTGGACTTCATACCGGGTGTGCAACTCCAAAAGCAGAGTTAAGGGAAATGTTTGACCTACCTTTTTAATGTATGAGATTAACGTAATTCATTAAATTAAAACACCTAAGAGATATTCTTCTATTCTGCACAGTAGCGTCATTTGAATGGGACAGTTTGAGTTACAGAAAAGTTAAGAAGTTATAAGAAAGAAAAAGCATTTTTAAATGCATGACTTGTTATATCTTACACAGATGTGTAAATACATATATCTAATGTTTTCTTCACTAAACCCTATAAGAGGTGCAGTAAATAATGATGATGTCATTTTAGTCACATGACAATCTCTTTTATTATTTCTAGTTTGCAGCAGAGGGAACTGAGCAACAGACAGGTTGCATAACTTGGGCTAGTGAGGGCTGAGAGCCCAGGCAGCTGGATCGGGGCTGTGCACCCAACCACCCCTCCTGTCCTCACGGTTCCTGGTAAATTTTATCACTTACGAGACCATATTAAATACACACAGAGTCTAAGCTAAGTTTCTGAACTTACTCATCCTCAAAGATCATTTTTAATGTTTACTTTAATTCAATGCCATAAATGTATTGAGTGAAGTCCAATATCTTATTTATAAAACCATAAACTTTAATCTCCTTGATGACAGGAAAGTCATCTTAAGTGACTTTAACCTCCCTACACCTGAAAAATATATGTCCACAATAAGTGCTCAATCAATATTTCCTTAAATACAGTGTACCGAGGGTCACAAACTTTATTCTTCCCACAATTCTGGTTGCAAACCAAACTGAACAAGAAATGAATCAAATTTCTCCATGTGGTACCAGCTCGGTGGTTCTG
Source organism: Petromus typicus (assembly GCA_004026965.1). Classification (NCBI taxonomy): domain Eukaryota; kingdom Metazoa; phylum Chordata; class Mammalia; order Rodentia; family Petromuridae; genus Petromus; species Petromus typicus. The sequence goes on along the minus strand of PVIR01014429.1, from coordinate 9,261 downwards.
GCATCTGCTCAGCAAGGGCAAGATCCTAAATTCGATCCCCAGTAACCACATCACAATGCTGGGTGTGGTAGTCCATGCCTGTAATCCCAGCACTCAGGAGGCAGAAGTAGGAGAATTACCATGAGTTTGAGGCTTATCTGGGCTACATAGTGAGTTTGGGGACAGCCTGAACTTCAAAGCAAGACCTTGTCTCAAAAACTAAAAAAAAAAAAAAAAACATTTCCTCATGTGGGCAACTTGTAACTGACCTTTGGATTTGATTCAGTGCTCATCCAACTAGGTTTGGGACCAGATCATAGAAATAATCAAGATTCAAAGGGTAGTGAGAGAGGAATTCAGGCCCCATACAGATAACAATTTGAATGTTCTAGCATTGTCTTAGGGATTTTCAAATAGAGTCTAAGCATTGGGGGTGGTCTTTTTTACTCCAAATGTCCAAGTTTAAAATTCAGTCAAAGGTTGCCATGTTTCTCAGAGTATAAGTATATGATACAGAAGTGAGATTTAAAAAAAGTTCTCAATCTACAACTCAAGTTTTTAAAAACTGTAACTTTGTTTACTGTTCTGTAAATTGAGACAGAACTGAGGTTTTTTCCTCCACAGGACCTCAATCCTTCCTTCCACCCATGTAGAAAACAGTTCCCATTCACAGGACACAGTCGGCTCAGGGTCCGTCTGGTGCCCACGGTCAGTTCAGCCTATCTAGGGTGTCACTTCTCCTGGGACCAGGACACATCAGCCACGCTCCCAAGAGCATGCAGAACATCACGAGCCTTGGGATGGCATCTGACCCTCAGTCTCTCTCTACCCGGAATCTTCAGAAATGGATATGTCCTAGCTGCTTCTCAGTCACCTGTCTACACACTGTACACACCAGGACGGTGATGTAACAGTAGCCTCAGCCATACCACCGGCTGCTCAGGGACCCAGGCCAGCCGGCTTCTGGAACATGCCACTCATGTCACTTTGCCGGGGGTCTCTCAGTATAGCTTTCACCTCTTGTGTCCTCACAGGCCTGGAAGTGCCCCAGGGCACTCCTGCAGGTCCAGCTGCCCTTAGGCTGTGGGTCACACCCAGTGCTGCCTCCTGTTTGTGAAGCAGGACACACACATACATACCTATGTGCATGCATAGACGTACATACAAACACATACATGAACATGCACAAATGCATGTGTACAAGGTCAAGAGAAGGCCCAGCACGAAAAACCCTCCGAGAGATGTGGCCACTAATTTCTAACAATATTGTTCCCTTGAACTCTTCTTCTGGCTCCTCCTACAGGGGAGGAAACTTTCTTCCTCAAGAGTATAGGTGGAAGGAGAGACCTCTCCAGCCAAACCTCTCTCAGATATTTCTGATCTCATCATAAAGCATGGCTCAAACTGGAACCCAGCACCCTACTTACCCTGCAGGCCAAACATCACCTCGGTCCCTCCACTTCAGGGTGCAAGAAAATGCCCGGAGGGGACAGTGCTTGTCCACATACCCCTATCACTGCATCATGGAGAACAAAGTGACGTGGATTATTAATGGAAGCCAGCAACTCTCGTAGTCTACAAGCTGCCCTTGCATTGTCCCTCTGTCCTTCCAGCCACACGTGAGCTGCTGCTGCACGGTATCAGGATTCTTCCCTTTCTTTGAAACAACTCTCTGCCTCCACCTCTTTACACAGTATATTTCCAAATACTTTGCCAAGTCTGATTTCCTGGCCAAAGTTGTGGCAAAAACACTTTAGAAAGAACCTTGAGGCACAAGTAAATTGCTGGGTTTTTTTCCCCTTTATTTCATATATATTTGGATGTCACTGCCATACTACACACATTTGAAATAGAAGGAGATATTTTAGTAAAGATTTTAAAGTTAAATTACTTCAAACCAAATTCAGATTGAACTTGTTTTCTACATTCCCACATAGCCTATGCCCTCAAATATAGCGAATTCAAGACCACTACAGATCTGCTCAGGTAGGAAAAAATACATCTTGTCTTGTAACTACAACGTCTGCTTTATTGTAGGTGAACTGCGTGTTCCCTTCTCCTGTACCATCCAAAGCAAACTTCCTATTGCCTGGAAAATGGTTTGGAGCAAATCGATAATATGATGTACACTCTCCTGTTTATTCCCCCCGGAGACTAGAAAGCTGGACATCTCACCTCTACTCAGAGTAGAAGGGCGGTACCTGTGCCTTGGATCACCCGTCTGACATCAGGTCAGGAGTCGATCAAAGCGAAATCAGGGAGGTCCCCTACTGCCAGAGGGTGTTTCCGAACTTGCCCCTTGGAATGAACACAATGTCAAATGGTGCCCCAGCCGTTTGGGGGTACAAGGCCACCCACTGCTGTTTAACTCGCCCCGCCTCGAGGTGAACTAGGGCTACGAAGCAGCCACGACCTCTGGCGGGCGGCGACGACCCTTCCTCTGGGTTCCCACCATGTCCGGTGCGAGCCTTGGCAGAGCGCGGTCTGCTGATGTCACTGCTGGGCACATTTAGGTGAATCAGTCTCTCTGCACGGAGCGTTAAAGCAGTGTGCCACACACAGAACCCTTTCTTCCCCCGTCCGAGAAGAGGCTTCCCTGTTGGAACCAGGCTCTGAGCTTTGTACAATCAAAAGGCTTTGATTAAATCGGACCCAGTCCTTCTACTTGCCATGGTATTGTGTAACCTAGGGAAAGCAGCAGGGCCACAAAACAGCCCAATCTGTCACCAGGTGGGCTGACAAAGCAGGGCTAAACACACGGTTGATTTCAAGCTACGTTACATCTCCACGTTGCAAAGCGAGTGATAAAGGCAGCCAGAAAAGCAAACCCCTAGGTGAGTATTTCTCACAGACAGAGACCACGCTGCCTCTGAGAGGGCTGCTGTCCTTCCCACTGAGAGTTTTTAAGCCACTTGGGGACAGCAACCATTTGAACAGAAAATTGTTCCTGTTTCTAAATGATTTTTTTAAAAAGAAAGAAAGAAATGTTTCAGGAAAGATGTCACTTTTCTGACATCTAACCTGCACTATACACATAGGGACACATGAAAAGATCTGTGTTTATAAGAGCTGACTCGAAAGGGTGCTGGCTTGTTGTGCCCTTGCCTGGTGCCACCACATCCTCATACCTGGCCCTCACCTTCCCAGGGCTGCGCAGCCTCCTGGGCCGGATCCCCAGAACTCTTGGGCTTCCCAGGTCTACCCCTTTCCTTAGCTGCATCTGGCTAATAAGTCTTGGGGTCAGAGCGAGACATGGGAATCCCTGTGGGTCTGCTTTCAATCAGGTCCTTTACAGAATCGCTTGGCATCATCTAATGACGTGCTCTCCCAGTAAAGAAATGAAAGCACGCAGTGCCAGTCCCCTACATAATGCCAGCGCCTTGGAGCTAACTGGCCTTGTCCTCGTCAGGTAGCGCTTTAGTCACCGATTGCTCACGTGTGCTCCGGGTATTGAGGGTTCAGTTCTGCAAACCTCCCCCATTCCTGCAGAGTTTCCCAGCAGATGCTCCTTCACTGGATGCATCATTCTCCCTAAGACACTTGTAAGTACAATGTCTTCATCCCCCCATTCCTTGCTGTTTCAAAAGCCTTCTAAGAGGAACCTTGAAAAAGGTACCTGCAGGGAGTGCTAAAGGCTGAGCTCAGCCTGCACCTGCGACTGGACCAAGTGGGGAAGGGTAAGCCATAGGAGCAGGGGTCCCGGAGGAGCAGATGAGGAGAGGACACCAGGAGCAAGGGACAGAGCAGGCGAGACAGTGCCACCACCTCACCTCACAGGAGGCGGGCATGAGGTTGCAGGCTCTCGAGAAGCTGGAAGCTTGCACCCCAAGGGACCACCTCCATCACCCGGAGTACCCCCCCACATCCCCCCAAGACCCGTCCACCCCCTGATCCCATGAATCTAGTCTTGGCAACAGATGACAGGAACAACACTCACTCCATTTCTGCTATTCTCTCACGTGAGACTCCAATTTAACAAAGATAAGCTGACATTTGGATATTGATATGTGATCTCAGGAGCTATAAACCAAGAAGTGTAACAGGACATCATTATTGACTCAGGGTGTGTCTAAGGGCACATTTCACAGGGAAAATTAATTTTTAACACATTTCTGTATAAGCAGGTGCTCAGTGTCACCAAACACTGGCTAATTCATTAATATTATTCAGCAGAAAACTTTTCTTTATTTCATTTCTTCTTTTTTTTTTTTTAGACACGGTCTCGCTTTCTAGTTCAGGCTGGCCCTGAGCTCAGCCTCAAACTCACATCATAGCAATCCTCCTGCCTCTGCCTCCCGAGTGCTGGGATTACAGGCGTGAGACACCATGCCCGGCACTGTGGTATGTGGTACTGGTGGCTGCTGGGTGTGAGTCTCCATGCCCAGTATTGTATGTGGTTACCAGGGGATCGAACCCAGGCCCTTGTGCTTGCAAGACAGGTGCTGGAACCACTGAGCTAAATCTCTGGCCCTTTATTTCATTTCTTAATAAATCAATTTTCACTTTCATGAAAATCTAGTCCCTTCTGAGTTTACCTCAGAGGAATATTTCATATTTTTCTAGTGTGGGAAATATTATTTAAATATTTGCAACAACTAAATAGAGAACTAAAACTTTTCATCTCTAAAAGTATTCTCCTTCAGCCGGGGAGTTAGCTCAGTGGTTCTGGCACCTGCCTTGCAAGCGCAAGGACCCTGGTAACCACATACAATACTGGGTGTGGAGACTCCTGCCTAGCAGCAATCAGTACCACCTACCATAGTGCTGGGCATGGTGGCTCATGCCTATAATCCCAGCACTCAGGAGGCAGAGGCAGGAGGATTGCTGTGATGTGAGTTTGAGGCTGACCTCAGGGCCAGCCTGAACTACAAAGCAAGACCCTGTCAAAAAAAAAAAAAAAAAAAAAAGCTATTCTCCTTGTATCTCTTAAATGCTTTGTGATCACAAAAGAATATGTGAGGGCTGGGGCTTTAGCTCAGTGGTTCTGGTGCCTGCCCTGTAAGCACAAGGGCCCAGGTTCGATCTCCCAGTAACCATACACAACAATGCCAGGTGTGGTGGCTCAGGCCTGTAATCCCAACACTCAGGATGCAGTGGCAAGAGGACTGCTGTGAGTTCAGGACTAGTCTGAACTATAAAGTGAGACCCTGTCTCAAAAAAAAAAAGAAAGAAAGAAAGAAAGAAAGAATATGTGAAACTGTAAAACATCACACAGAGAGCTAAAATAAAGAGGGAGTCGGAATAACACTGTTTTCAATGGTATTATTTATTACACATCAGTTAAATAGTTGGAATTAATTTTAAAGTTTAAAAATTTACAATATTATCATCTGGCTCATGAAGAAAGAAAAAAATGTCTGTGAAAAGAATTATAAAGCTGTGTTTTGTTTTTTATTTTTTGTGGTACCAGGGATCAAACTCAGGATCTTAAGCTTAAGAGACAGGCTGGCACTACTGAGCTAAATAAAATGGAAACAAAGCTTATGTATGTAGCAGGGTAGAGGGGTTGGAAGGAGGACAGCTGAATGGGGAAAAAGGAGATACATCATGTACAGGTACAAATCCTCAAGGATGAATGTGATCATAATGCATACCTAAAATGTATCAATAAAATCAATTAAAAATAATGTCTGAAGTAACATCAGAGGGGGAAACTTTGCTGAAAAATTCTTATTTCTATTCAAGTGTTGTTTATTTTTTTCCTTCTTAAAATAAAGGTTAAAAAGGTAGATTCTGTAGTACCAAAGGCTTCAAGCCTGATCTGGTTGACTTTGTCTTTTTTTTTAAAAAAAAAAAGGAAGAAGCAATACGTTCTCCACATTTTGTCAATGTATTTTTGATGTGCAGTAGTACATCATTTCATTATTACATTTGGACAACAGGAGGGAAAAAGAAACAACGCCTCCCACTCAGCAAGTTACTGCATGCGGGTCAGATCGGCCGCCGCGGTGGATGCAGAGGGGCCTGGGAGTCTGCAGCCCGAGCTAAACCCAGCCTCGGTCCAGTCCAAGCAGGACTCACTTCCCAGATGCCTTTGCAGTCGTCAGCTTCTAAAAATGCTTGTACATAATAATGAGAAAATGTTAATAGTGATTATTTTCAGGAGCATAGTACAGCCGAGCCCTCAAAGAGAGGAAGTTTTCATTGGGAAGGCATTTCATTTAAACATTGAAATGTGGTGTAATGTGAAGTATGAAATAAGTTTTGAAAGGAAGCTGATGATTAAGAAGAAATGCAGTGGGCATTTAATAAGTGGAGGAACCGCGAGATAATTAACTGGCATGCATAAAGATTCATGCTTTATACCAAAATTTTAATTTTGCACATAAATGTGCCTGATGTAGGCAGCATTTAATCACCTAGCTGACAGGAGTAACTACTTTCATTTAACCTTGACTGAAGATCATGAATTCTAACAGGTTTAATTGGATACATCATTTAACAGAATGAACAGAGCAAATTTTTCTCAATTCATAGCTTCTGATTGACATGCACCAGCAATAAGGCGTCGCACAATTACAGCTGCTCTGCATTCCTGCCCTGGGCAGCAATTGCCATAGTGACGTGACACTGCTGGGTCGCTGTGGCGCAGGAACTGTACTGAATCTCCCCTTGTTTTGAAAAGGGCAATGCTTAAAAAAGGGGAAGAAAAGAAAAAGAAGGACAGAAAGAAACAGAAAAGGAGAGAGGGGCTGGGAAAGACAGGAGCTGGGACACTCTTCTTTTTTCCATATTAATCACATTGATATGCGTATCCTATAAGGGAAGGGGTATGTCTCATTATCAGCCACATGGAAAATGGGGAAATAATGACATTATCTTTTATCTGTTTAGCACATTTCTTTGCAGGGCATCAGAACAGAATGTAGTCAAACAAAACAGACTCAGGAAAGAGAACCACGGAAATCCAGGGAGGTGTGAGCGCTGAGAGCACCCCGGCCGAGGGAGTGGGGTCTCTGACCACCAGCGGCCCACAGGCAGCAGGGACTCAGAGCCCAGGGTAGACGAGCGACAGCAGACAAGACCAGAAAATCCCCTTCTCGCCCTTCTTTGCTTCACAGGCAAAACCCCAAATGGATCCAGAGGAAGGAAAAGAAGAGAAAGTTTCCCAGCTAACACGATAAACCCTTTTCTCCTCACAAAAGAAACGATAGCAAACCTCAGGGAATGGCTTGGGCACTATAACTTGTATTCCATCACCAACCTCAAATACTCTTTGAGAATGGTCCGGAAAGAACCAGAAAACTAGATCTCAAGAAACCGTGTGTGATTCCTCTTTGGTTCAAATATGGAGGTGATAAATTAAGAACACTGATTTTAGAAGAATTTCTTCTACTGAAGAAGCATCCCTGGTCTCCTGACGGCTTCCTGCTCTCCCACCTCCTTGCTCAGCAGGCCCGTGCCAAACCCAGCAAGGTCCCTCCACTCTGCGGGCTCCTGGGGGACCCTCAGGCCCTTCCCACTCTGGCACCCTCTGCTTTGCTCTTTGATTACCCTCACACTGGTCACCTCCTCCTGTCATCCTCCTGCAACTACTCCTGCTGCGGGCTCCACGAGGACAGTGCCATTTCCATATCCACAGCGGCTGGGACAGTGCCCAGGGGCTGGCGCGAAGGCAGGCTCTTAGGGTCACAAATGGAGATGTTGCTCTTCTGCTGTCTTTTTTTTTCCCCTTACCTCATCTTTCTGCCTTTCTGGCTGGCTTTTTTGTGCCTTTCCATGTCTACTCAGCCTTGCCAATGTGCATACATTCCGGAGAGGAGCAGAAGTGAGAGCTCATGCCAGGCTGGGCGCTGGGCTCTCGGAGGGGGACCTGTGATGAAGGGGACAGGGCCCTCCTGCAGCAATGTGCAGGCCAGAGGTGGGACTACTTTTGCCTAGTGTTGGAAGAAGCTCTTCAAAGGAACCAAGATGTTTGAAGTCTAGGAGGAAGCCTGGAAGGAGAAGCTGAGAAAATAGCAGTTATAAGGTCCTGGGGTGTGAAAGAGCCTGGCTTATTTGAGGGCTGGAGAGTTGTTCTGAGGAGCAGAAGTGGGGCGGACTGAGGGAGTCTGAGAGTAGTCGAAGCGGACCACACAGGGCTCTGCGTGGTGTTGTGGACCTTTGGGGGGGCGCAGAACCGGATAGTGCTATAGAGACATAAACGGGGGTGGGGGGGTGGGGGGAGCACAGCAGAGCTAAGAGCGCGATCTCCACCCAGCTGCCCTGGTGCAGTGCCGCCTCCTCCTCCCTGTCTTTTCTTCTCTCTTTCTTTCCTCCTTCCTCCCTTCCCTCTCTCCTTTTCTCTTTCCTTTTTATTCTCTTCTTTTCAGTTCTTATCTTTTTTTCTTTCCCTCATATGAACTCAACTGAAATCCTTCCAAAGAATTCTTGAGCCACCACGAGTGCTTAGACGTTGGCAATGATGGAAAGGGTATACAGGTCTCGAGGGTCTGTGTGTCCTGCAGGAGCCCGTGGTCGTTCACTGGTGCTGGAGATGCGATGGCCACCAGCAGCTGCGATCCAGGGTCGTGGTGGGTCCGCTCTTCAGAGCGGAGCAGCCATGGAGTCTGCGTGGGGACCCTTCTCCCAGGGCCCAGCATGGAGCCCGTGGGACCTTGGAGATGCAGCGAGCCTCATCCACATGCACCTCCTGCCCTCGGTGCTCTTCCCTCTCCAGACCCCAAGCTACAAGCATTGTGATGGCCGGAGGCCACCACAGTCCCAGAGCCCAGGCATCTGTCACCGTCTGACTGGGAACCAGCAACTCTTGGCCCCCGGTCACTGCCTGCCAGAGGGCTGAGTGTGTACTGCGCTTGAATCTGCTCCTACAGGGGGAATTTCACAAAATTCACTGTATACACACCCCCGCCCCCAGCAAACCTCCTGGGCTTCTCAATATGACCTCAACTGGTGAGAAATTCCATTCTTTTAGTTGCCCTCCTTTGCATATTAAACCACCTCCTTCACTATACCATGAGTATGTGAGGTCGAGGCTGGACTTCATCCGTCTCTGTGCCGCCCTTCCTCGTCCAGTTTACTGCACGGTGCCACACCCGGCACTGGGCAGCTCTGGGGTGTTGAACTATGTCCTGACTAGGTCCTGTGTTGCAGCCTCAGGTCCCGGTGTCTCGCGTTTTATCCCCACCTGGAGGCGGAGCAGAGCTCTGCATTTGAGAAGTTCAGATGAGGTTACCCAAGTGGACCCAAACCCCATACGACCGATCTCCTCACAAAGTGGGTAGGTTTGGAAATAAACCTGCAGACCTGGAGAAGCCTCAGGAAGAAAAAAGCAGAGATGCA
>PVIR01014428.1:0-40230 GCA_004026965.1 Petromus typicus | reverse complement strand
ATAAAACAAACTGACACATATTTTTTCCAAAACTTCATAAGAAGTAAACTGTTTCCTTTAATGGGCTTTTTAAATATCCCACAAAAGGAAGTACCTGTGAGGTCCTTTCTTAGAAGCTTTGTGGGTTGATTTTATTTTCTTTTTTGTATATTTATTTTGTATATTTTAATATATTTTAATATTGAATAAATATTATATTTGTTCAATATAAGTAAAAATTTATTCAATATATTTATTTATATAATAAATATTTGTATTTGTATATTTTAATATTTTTTAATATATTTTGTATATTGCAATTTTACAGTTAGTCATAAGAGAGCTTCAGCATAGTGAACCATAAGACGTTGTGTCAATATTTCAAAGTTCTACATTTTATCTGCAAAATATAACCTTTATCATAAGAGAAATAAAATGTTGCTTTGTACCTGATGTCTTTTATTAAGCATTTACTGGTCCGTTTCACACAGAGAATCACAATCCTGAGTTATTGCCATAATGTAATGGAAATGTTAGTGGCCAGGTTCATGGAAGTGATCCTCGGGAGTTACAAAAGACTCCGTACTGCTCATATTGCACTCTATCCTCGCTGTAGTTGGCTGGTTCCATATGAACTTTGAGATTCTTTTCTCCGGCTCTGTGAGAAATGCCATTGGTATTTTTTAATTGATTTTATTAGTACATTTTATACATACATTATGGTCACATTCAACATTGAGCATTTGTGCCAGTGCATGACACATCTTATTTCTCATTTTTCCCATTTTCCTGACCTCGTTACAGCCTCTCCCCTCTGTGTACATAGGCTTTGTTTCCCTTTTTTAACCATCAAATTATTTCTTCACCTTTTTTATTTTTCTTTACACTTTCTTCTATTTTCCTTTTGAACATTTTCTTTCTATTTCACAATATCTGTCATAAATTCTGGACTTCATTTACACTTTCAGTTCCTCATACTAGAAAAATTATATGGTATTTACATATCTGTATCCTATTTATTTCAGTTATGAATATGTCCTCAAGGTACATCCATTTGCATATAAAAGATTCAAATTTATCATTCTTTATGGCTGAGTAATTTGAGATTGCTTAAAATCTGCATATCAGTTTTGTAAGTATAGCTATTTTTATTATATTAGCTCTTCCTATCCTGGAACAAGTGTTATCTTTCCATTTCCATTTTGATTTCATTTTTCACAGTTATCTAATTTTCATTATGGAAGTCTTTCTTTTCTTTGATTAGGTAAATATCTATGTATTTTAATATTGTTGACGCTATTGTGAATGGTATTATTTTCCTAATATTTTTTCAATGAGTTCATTATTAGTGTGTAAGAATGGTATTGGGTTTTTTGTTGTTGTTGTTTATTTTGAATCCTGTTATGTTGCCGAATTTGGTTATTAATTCTAGGAGTACTCTGGCAGAGATTTTTAGGTCTCACAAGCACAGGATCATGTCATTTGCAAATAATATTTTTCACTTTATCTTTTCCTGTACATATACCTTTTATTTCTTGCTCTTGCCTGACTGCTCTGACTAATCTTTCCAGAACTATATTGAACAGGAGAGGTGATAATGGACAGGTTTATCTTACTCCTAGTTTTAGAGAGAAGGCTTTCACCCATTTCATAAGATCCTGACAGTAGGCTCATTTTAAATGGCTTTTATCAGATTGAGATAAAGGCCTGTGCCTATTTTCTTCAGGGTTCTTATCATGAATGGATGTTATATTTTGCCAGAATCATTTTCTGTGTCTATTGAGATGATCAAGTGCTTTTTGTTCTTGCTTCTGTTTATAGATCAACTACATGTTGATTCGCACATATAGAATCATCCTTACATCCCTGGAATGAATTACTTGGTCATGGTGTATGACACTTCAGGTGATTTGTTTGCATTTTGTTTGTTAGTATTTTGGTAAGGAATTTTGCATGTATTCTCATTAGAGAAATTCACATGAAGTTCTCTTTTCTGTTTGGATGCTATTCTGATTTGGGGGTCAGGATAATGTCAGCTTCTAAGAATGATTTTGGAACTACTCCCCCTTTGATTTCACTAAAGTGTTTGAGGAGTAATGGCATTAGATCATCCCTGAATTTCTTGTAGAATTCTGCTGTGAATCCATGAGGTAATGGGGTTTTCTTAGTTGATAGTTTTCCTTTTAATTGGGTTTGCTTCTTAATTGCTTCAATTTAATTTCTTGTTATTGGATTATTCAGCCTTCTTGGTTCAGTCTCAGTAATTCACATGCGTTTAGGAATCTCTCCATTTCTTCTGAGTTCTCCCTTTTATTTTTACCATATATGTTTGTGAAGTAGTTGACAATAGTTTTGTGGATTTCAGCTTTATATGTTTTGAGTTCACCATTTTCATTTCTTTTTTATTGATTTGAGCTTTCTCTTTCTGGTAATACTGACTAAAGGTTTTTCTCTTTTGTTTACTCTTTCAAAGAACCAATCTTTGATTCACTGAATTGTTGGGGCTTTTTTTTTTAGTTTCCATTTCATTGATTTCTACTCTTACCTTTAAAATTTCTTTCCTTGAATGAGATCTGGATTTAAATTGTTCTTAGTTTTCTAAGATATTGATATTGTTATTTATTTGGGCTCATTCTGTTTTTCTGACATGGCTTTCACCCATAATCTTTCCTCATAGGACCGTTGTCATGTACTGACATTATTATTTAATTCTTGGAATTGTCTTGTTTTTTCTTTAACTTTACAATTTCTCATTGATTATTCATTAGTGTGTGGTTTTATTTTTTTATTTGCATCTTTATTGGTACATTATATATACACATCATGATGACACTCAATATTGAGAATTTGTACCAGTATATGACACAACTTAATTCTCATTTTTCCATTCCCCTTCCCACCCTACAACCCCCCACCCCTTATATACATAAGCTTTGTTTCCTTTTTTTACCATCACATTTTTCTTTCCCCTCATTATTTATACCTACATCCCATTTCCCTTTGAATATTTTCTATTTCATAATATCTATCATACACTTTAGAACTCATTTACATTTTCAGTTTCTCATACCAGAGAAAAGATATGATAGTTACACATTCATTTCACTTATGAGTGTGTATTCAAGGTACATCCATTTGAGTATAAATGGCTGAAACTTATCATTCTTTGTGGTAGAGTAATACTCTATTTTATGGAAAAACTACATCATCTTTATCCAGTCTCCAATTGATGAGCATTTGGATTGCTTCCAAGATTTAGCTATCACAAAATGAGCCATTATGAACATAGATGCACATATGCTACTGTGATATGAATCTTTTCATTCTTTCGTGTATATCCCTAGCAGGGGAATAGCAGTGTCAAATGGGACCTCTAATCTTAGCTTTTTGAGAAATATCCACACTCATCTCCATAGTGGTTTTACCAATCTACATTCCCATCAACAGTGGAGAAGGGTTCCTTTCTCTTTGCAGCCTCACCAGAATTTGTTGCTGGCTAATTTTGAGATAGCAGCCATTCTTTGTGGAGTGAGATGAGATGATTTATCTTAGTTTATTTTCTGCTGCTATAACAGAACACCACAGGCTGAATAATTTATAAAGAATAAGAGCTTACTTGCCTCACAGTTTGGGAGACCCCAAGAGCACATTCATAACATGCCATGGGGAACTTCTTATTGCATCATAGCATGATGTTGGGTATCATACAATAAAACTGAACACACACACCAGAGAGAGCTCACTTTTATAACACATTCACTGTTATGATTTCTCACGAATCCTGTAATTAATCCATGAATAGATAAACCCATTTAAATGGATTAAAATATGCAAAGAATCTGAAGTCTAGTTTTCCAAATCATGAATATGTTAACATACATAAAAAGGTGGTGAAAACTACTGGGGGAAATACAAATCAAAATCACTTAACACGCAGGAATGGAAAGGAACTTCCTCATTGTGATGAAAGCCATCTAACAAAAACCCACAACTAACACCCTCACTTATAAGACAAAAAGAGGGTTAGTTACAAGTAGTATCAGCAAGGATGTGGAAAAATTGAAACTCAAACATTGCTGGTAGAATGCAAAACAGCACAACATTTTCGAATACAGTTTGGAAGTTCTTCAAAAATCTAACCACAATGGTGACATATGAGCCAGAAATACCACTTCTAGGAATCTACATGAAAAATTTGAAAACAAATCTAAAATAACACTTTATATGAACTTTTATATCAGCTTTATCTGTTGTAGCCAAAAGCAGAAACAGCTCCAATGTCCATCAATAAGTGAATGGCTATATCTGCCATGGTATATCCATAAAATGAAATATTACTCAGTCATACAAAAGAATGATGCATGCTATAGCATAGGTGAATCTTGAAATAAGTATACTAAGTGATAGGGCCTAGATACAATTTATGTTTCAATTTACATGAAGTGACCAGAGTAGTTTAACCCACAGTGACAGAGAGTAAATAAGTGATTGCCTTGGGCTTGGACAGGGAGTTGAGACTGGAGATGGCTGCTGATGTCCCTTAACTTTAGACAAATAGCCTAGTGAGATTAGATCACTGGCCCAGTTTTACTTCTGGTAAGACAACTCAGTATCCTCTCTTGTGCTTGGATTTCCAAAATATCATCAAATTTTAGCCATATACCTTAAGAAATAAGTTATTAAGAAAATGAATATAAGCACTAATACATACTAGACACATCACACTAGGGTCATAAATGAGGATACCAAGGGGATAGTTATAAAATCCCAAGAGCTTATTGGTTATCCTACTTTTTCTTAATAGTCAGAAAAAGGGAAGAACTAATAAGTTGAAAAAAAGGCAAATCTGCATTCTCACATCCAAGTCTCTTATAATATTAAGCTTCAGTAGTAAAGCTAACATACTCAGATTTTTATGAAAATTAAACTAAGATTTGAATGGACCAAAAGTAAGGACAGGGAAAACAATATAAATAAGCCATTTATGGTTCCTCTAATTGGGCTCAGAATAAGGAAAGACATGGAAACAAATATGAGCGTTTTTATTTGAGACATTGAAGAAGAAAAGAACTACCGAACTAGTAGAACCACTGAGATAGTGACTCTGGGTTAAAAGATTTCTGTTTATGCTTTTTCCAATAAATAAATCAAAACATATTCCATAGAAAGGAATTATGTTACCCAATAGAAAGGTAACATAAGAACACCCTCAGTTCCAATGAAATGTGAGATGTTACAAGCTATACAAATCCACCTGTGTATACATATAGAGGCAATTTAGTTAATAAAATCACTAACAAAAGCCATAAAAGGGATAGATGCTGGGAAAGGGAAACATTGAGCTGGAGGCTGTAGTTCTTTGGTTTCCAGGCAGCAACCCTGAGCCCTCTCTTGTTACCATGGTGATGCTTGGAGCACTCACCTAAACAGTCTTTGATATAGCATCCCAACTCTCCACATCCTTTTAGCACCAACTAGTCCTCTCACTTCTGTTTACTCGTCCTCCACAACTCCATCTACACTCTTATAATCCTACAAACTTAATGAACCTTCATGTGTATCCCCACTGTCCAAGACCAGAGAAGGATGCTAACTGGCCTACCCAGTGAAATCAATAAAGGATACTTAAATGCTAAAGAATAGACCAAAACAAACTTCTTCAAATTAAAAGCAGTATTATGTTTGTGAAATAACGCCAAATCTACCCAACTCAGTGTCCTTGAAAGCTTTTCATTAAGCTTGGTAATTAGGAAGAGGCTTGGCAAGTAGTTCTTGGGCCTGGCCATTCATCATTCTGTAGTCTTGTTCATGTTAGTCCACTTTTCTATACTTGAATTTATTAACTTACAATAAAATGGGGATGAATTATATTAATTGCTCTTAAACATATCTGGCCACAAATTATCATAAGACATACATTTTACAGCAAGATACAGGATAGTCATACACATATCAAGAAAGCTGAAACAAAAGTTATATGAGGCAATTCTTAGCCTTACTATATGGATTACGTTCTAATATTTTCTGTGCTAATCTTTTACATATTTTCAGTTGTTAGCTATGACCCAATAACTTGTCTTTAAATACCCACTAATGTTTTATAATCCACAATTTGAAAAACATTGAACTAATAGGTATCTAATGGCTTCCTATAGATACAGTATTCTATTATTTTGTTGCACATTTGGTTTCCTTTGAGCTAATTTTATTTTGAGACAGGGTCTCGCTTTTGTGGTTCAGGCTGGCCCTGAGCTCAGCCTCAAACTCACATCACAGCAATCCTCCTGCCTCTGCCTCCCGAGTGCTGGGATTACAGGCCTGAGCCACCATGCCCGGCACTGTGGTATGTGGTGCTGATTGCTGCTGGGCGTGAGTCTCCACGCCCAGTATTGTATGTGGTTACGGGGGCAAGACAGGGGCCGGAACCACTGAGCTAAATCCCCGGCCCCATGAACTAATTTAATTTTAACAACTATGACTATTTTATCAATATAACTGGAATGTGTATAAAAATCAGTGTGGCTCATATCCCCACCAAATCTAGTGGACTATGAAATTACATATCAAGATATTTGTTAAATATTTTGAATATTTTAGAACATGCCATTTCTCAAATACTACATCGCCTGCTTTTATTTTAACCTCTAGAGGACACTATAACAAATTTTCCAGATGTGAGGGAGAAAAATATTCATGTTACCCCTTACTGACTCTGAAACCATGTCTCTTACTTATTCTTGTGTTGCTGTCCACTGTAAATGATCCTAAAACAGGCGCTCAGTATGTCACATTAGGGAGCATTCATACTTCTGTAAGTATAACTCTTACTCATGTAGACAAGGTATTTCTTCTTTTTTTCTCCTTCTGGTACCAAGAATTGAACTCAGCCTTGCACTTGCCACACAGGCATGGTGACGCTAAGCTACGTACCTGGCCCTTTGCACTATCAGTAGATTAGCAGTAAAATTATATAAAAACTCCAAAATTTGTAACCTTAGTCTCATATATCTTTATTATGAAGAGTAGTGTAAAACCAAACATGAGTGCTATTTCTTCCAAATTCCCATAATTATCCAACTATAAAGTACCACTGCCACCATCCATCCTTCATGAATTAGCTAGAACAATCCAATATATGATGTATAAATTCCATTGAATATGTAGTTTAGAGAGTGCTTGTGGAACAGAATTGAAATATTTCAATTATATCTTCTTAAATAATTAAGATATTTGATATTTAATGAGCTCTATGTAAACTTAATAAATGTCTGCGTCATTTATTGATATAACAATCACTATTGAGTACTTACTCTGTGTTATAGACTGATCTTTGCCACTGATGATACACCAGCAAACATCACCAAGGGAAGTTATTTTATGTTTTGTAAGTTGAGATTTTTGTATGTTGTGTTTGTTTATGGAAAGCCACACTTGTATATTCCCTTTGAAAGAGAAGCAATGGGAACGATATTTTTTATTTATTTCAAATAGTCAAGTGCCTCTTATATGGGGCAGTAGTGAAATAACTATGGAAAAAAATCAATTTGTATTCTTAAAAAACTCATAATCAAGTTATACCAGTAGTATCTAACCTAATCAGGAATGATTTTGCACCCTAGGTAACATTAAGTAGCAGGTGCTATAGTATTGTCATGGATAGAGGACACAAACATTCCTAAACCTTACAATGCCAAAAAAGAAAAAGAAAAGAAAAGAACAAATAGCAACAGCTAATCTTCTGGTCCAAAATATCAATACAGCCCAGGTTGAAGAATTTAGAGAGACAGGAAACTTGTTGAAAGTTATTATTTTAGAGGAGAGAGATTGCCTTAGACTTAAGGGGTTTAGGGACTTGCCACAAAAGAAGTGGGACTTTAGGCCAAGTGTCTCCTAGCTCCTCATCGCAAACCTCCAGGGTCCTGCTTCCTCTGGATCTCATCCCCCACCCTTCATCCCTCTCCCAAGCGCACTCTTTTCAAGTTTGCGTTTTCTTGAAAATATCAAGCAGCGTTTGTCTCACGGAATCTTGTTCCTCTGATTGAAAGGTCCTCCCAGATAACCACATAGCTCACTCTCTCACTTTCAGCTGGTCTCTTCTCTGTTCAGTAACTTACTAGAGAGCTTTTCTCTAATCATACTTTCTTCAAAATATCAACTTCTGGCCAGGAATTGCCGCACATGCCTGTAATGCCAGTTACTTAGGAACCTGAAGCAGGAGAACGGTAAGTTAGAACGCAGCCTAGGTCGCAAAGCCATCCATACTAATAATGGTGATGATGATGATGATGATGATGATGATGATGATGATGATGATGATAAGCTCCTCCCTCTCTACTCCTTTTCACTTTTATATGTTTTTTGGTCACCAGAGCAACCTACAGACACTCAAGAAATTTGCGTAAAAGGAGTGAATTGGTTACATATTAACAATGTCAAAGTTCTTCAGCCCAAGCATGGAGAAGACTGAGAAATAGTAACCACAATTATTCCCAGAAGTTGAGAACAGTGCCTGTCTCATAAAAATGACTTCATAAAGCAAGAGATCAAAGAGCAATTTATATAAACAAAATTAGCTCATAGTCATGTTTTAAAATATTCTTAGGACAATTACTACATGTACATATGGGTACATCTAATAAATATTCTATTTTTATCAGATTTTCACTTTACATTTATCCCTAACATATCCTTTTTAATTTAAAAATGCAGTTGCTGAAATTCCATGTCCTACTGGTATGTTAACCCAGGTATTGTATAAAAATATGTGGACTTTAAGAACTTTAAAGCAGCCTTTGAACAGAGCAATTGTACACTTCAATTGCACTTAAGCATTAATTTATCCACCCTGCACTCCTTGAGTCACTGTAGACAATTATGTTGATACTGATGCAACCACAGCCAATGTTTATTGAGGACTTTGCACAGACTGTCCTGAACGCTGCGTGGACATTATCTGGTTTTGCTTGGAGTACTGACGTCACATGTGTGTGTATTAACCAATGTAAACTACTGTGTGCTGCTGGCTTGGAGCCCAGATCCCCACATCCCTGAGTTTTGAACTCCTGCACCTCACTCCTGGCCACTTTCTTTTCCCTGGCCTCCTTTTTCTCCTGGGAAGCCAGGAGTACACCTCCTCCCTCCCTCCCATTTTGCACTAGAAAACAGCACCCCGCCCCCGCGGGCCCCTCCTTCCCTCCTGCTGCGCATCCAGGTGGAAAACAGCCGGAAACCAGTCAGTGGACCTGGTGCGTCAGGCCCCAGCACAACAGCCGGGCAGCAGCGCTCAGGAAGCCACTGCGAGCCCGCGTGCGGGGCGGAGCCAGGGCCCTGCGCGCGCAGCCCGAGTCCGCTTCACTCCGCCTTGGGGCGGAGTCTTGTCAGCCCGCAGGGGCGGAGCGGCGACTTACCTCCCAGCTCCCGTTTTCTTTTCTCCCAGCTTTGAGCC
Organism: Petromus typicus; assembly: GCA_004026965.1. Lineage (NCBI taxonomy): Eukaryota > Metazoa > Chordata > Mammalia > Rodentia > Petromuridae > Petromus > Petromus typicus. The sequence continues at coordinate 30,806 of PVIR01014428.1, read as the reverse complement.
GGGTAAACTGGCTTTCGGAAATGGGGGTGGGGTTCTGATTTACCCCACAACGTCTGCAAAACTTAAGTCAATCTCAGGCTGGCCCCTCACGAGCTGCGCTGTATTGTCTGAAGCCTGAGAGATACTGGGTCAAGGGTCTCAGAGGGATGATACAAAGGGCTGGTTCCTAAACAGCTGATGTGCTCAGGTAGCCAACGGGCCACCCCTGGTGGTGGTGCTGTCACTGTGCTAACCGTCCACAGGCGCCAGTTAGAGGGTGAGCCGCGCGGCACAGTGTGCGAGCCTCCACATTCTTGCTTTGATGTGACAATCTCGGATAGAGTTTCCGGGGAGAAATACTGTGTGGATCTCCAGCTTGAACTCTGTTGTACATCATACTAGTCTTAAAGTTGGCATAGATATGACATTTCCAGAGTACCTGACCTTACAAAGAGAAAAAGTTAGGCCAAGGCGTCCAATGCACACAAACTCTCATCAGAAACGGCACAGAACCCAGAGAGGCCTTTGTGGGGCGGGAAGAGTCCTTTCTTCGCCCTAGGAATAAACAAGAGAAGAGTGTGTCAACCAACAAGCAACCCAAGGAATGCGATTGTAGCACTAAGTAATTGGAAGAACAGGAACAATGGGTTTTAAAAAGTAGCTTTGAGGAGCTTGAACTAATGCGAAAGAGAAGGAAAGTGCCCTTGTATTTTTAATTACAAGCCAGGAGTATTAGACTGATTTTCACTGAAGAGCGGTACTCGCTTAGTGAAATTGCACCTCACGGGTCTTGGTAGGATTGCAGCGGTCATTCTGGAAGTGCCTGACTAGGGTGTATCCAAACTAGGAAAGGTACTGATGTAGAAATCGAATTCCTCATGCGGTAGTTATGCTTTTGGTTAAGGCAAATTAATCTTATTTGTATTCCCATTTCAATCGTGCAGGAGTATATAGGATTTTGCTTAAAAATTGTAAATATTTGAGATTTTACATGTTTTACCTTAATTCAAAAAGGACGCTCTCTGCTCTATTCCTTAATGATGTACTTTAAACAAAAACTTTTATGTCTTCGAAGATGAGTTGTTTAAACATAACTTTCTCAAGGTGTGATTTCGTGAAAAGGCTTGGAAAACATTTTTGTTTTCTATTTCTATGACAGTACTAATCTAGGAAATTATATTTTTCTGTATCAGAAGTACAGAGTTATTCTAAAAGCTATACACACTTATTGGAGGGTAATTGGGAAAATGTAGAAAACTATATAAAAAGAATAATATTATCCAAGAATCTACCACTCTCATGGTTCACAGGATGTGCTTTATTACCATCTTCACATGTATATAAATTATATATATATATATATATACACACATGTTGCATATCTATGTACACATAGCTATCATATGTATCGTATCTATTCCATGTATGCATATATATGTATTATACATTACATTTGACTGTGATATAGAACACTATTATCAAAATAAAAGTTATATTGTACCTACAATTTTGTATCTTTTCACATTTCCCTACATATTTTCTCGAACATTAAAAATTCTTCATGTATCATTTTTCATAGTTAATTATTCTGTCATATGATATAATGAATGATTCAGTGATTTTCCTAGTTTTTGTTTCCTCATATTTCATATGTCTCCCTTAGATTGTTGTCTGCCCTTTTTCTGTTGTCTTCTCATCTCCTCACATCCCCATCACCTTGCCTCTGCTTACTCCACTGTCACCCCCACCCCATCCTTTGCACTAGCCAAGCGGCCCTGTGTAGAGTTCCCAAAAGGCAACCAATTGTTTTTTACCTCTCACGCCTCTGCCCGTGTTGTTCCTTCTGCCAAGAATGTTCTTTCTTTCAGCTCTCATTAGACTGGCAAAGCCATGTGTGAGATTAAGTTCAGCGCTTCCATCTGCTTTGAGTAGAGCCATATGCACAGTCCCTTGTTCGGCCTTCTGTTTGTCTACTGGAGCATGTATAACTCAGTACAGATTTTTACAGATTTGCTAACTTTGCTCTAGTATGAACAAACCACTTGTAGGGAGGCAGTACTGTAGAGTGCTGAAGAGTGCATGCCTAATAGTCAAACATTTAAAGTCTCAGCTCTGTCTGCCACATCTTAGCTTAATGACACTAGGAAAGTTACTTAATCTCTTTCAGCTTCACTTTACTTATCTGTAAAAAGGGGACAATGATTGTTCTTTACAAAGCTGTTGTGAGGATTGAATTAGCATCGATAAAAGACTTACTTATGTTCCAAACGCATAGTGAGTCCCATATCTATTTTAGCTATTACTTTTAGGATTGTGTCTATGTTTAAACTAGCTTAAGATGACCACGTGACCAGTGTGCCTGTATGATAACTTGTGTGGTAATCATACAGTGTGATAACCATCCCCCAAACTTCTCTTGTGAACCCATTAAAAAAACATATAAAAATATGTTTTCTAAAATATATATGTTTTACCACCATAGGATTAGCATATGTTATATCTACACCATTATAAGATCAGCTTCATATTGTATCAAATTCTCAGCGACATATAAGACAAGCCTCTGGATGTTCTTGGGCTGAGTCTTCTGGCTGCAGGTCTGTGAACTCTGCTCCAGGTACATTGTGCCTGTCCGGAACACCCTATCTGGCTCCCCACCTGTACCGATCTGGTCTCCTGATCACTGTGAGTTCAGTGCTGGCTTTCCAGATCACCATGCAGTACAGTGTTCAGTCTCCAGATGACCATAAGTACGGTGCTCCATCTCCAGATCACCATGAGTTCCAGTGCTCAGTCTCCAGACTGTTCTGAGTTCCAGTGCTGTGCATTGTGCCCCTGTGTTCTCATGGCATATTGGCCCAAATGAAAGAAAGATCCTGCACCACCAGTGCAGCCTCCAGCTTCCAGCTGATACCATGGGTGAGAGCCTCTCCTTCTTGCTGTCAGTTTATTAAGTACCACATAAACCATTGCATTCGGGAGATTGCTCGACTCCTGGGATCTTTTGTTTGGCAGATGTACTGACTTCCTTTGGCTCCTCTGAGACTCAGAGAACCTTTTGGCCTGAAGATCGGCTTCCCTGTCCACTTGTAATACATAACGATAACCAAGAACTGGGAAATGAGTGAGTGGATATAATCAATGCATGATATATACATTATGAATATAGCACAGTGAATCCCATTGATAGGTATAATCAATATATGGGAATTTTACAAACTTAAAAATGGGAAGCATGGAGCCAGAGATTTAGCTCAGCAGTTCTGGCACCTGCCTTGCAAGTGGAAGGTCCTGGGTTTGATCCCCAGTAACCATATAACACAATGCCAGACATGGACACTCACACCCACCAGCAATCAGAACCACATACCACAGTGCAGGGTGTGATGGCTCACCCCTTTAATTCCACTTGGGAAGCAGAGGCAGGAGGATTGCTGTGAGTTTGAGGTTGAGCTCAGGGACAGCCTGAACTATAAAAGTGTGTCCCTGTCTCAAAAACAAAACAAAACAACAACAACAAAAAAATACTAAAGAGAGCTAATAATGTATTTATTATGTAGCAGAGAATTATAGCTATTATCTCACTTTGCACTCCCAGGTACCTTATAGAGAAATGACTTTGTTATACATTTCCAGGATTGAGAAAGCAAAAATCCAGAGGAACTAAGTTTTCTCCTGGGTGTCAGACAAGTAAAAGTGTTAGATCTTTCAGATTTTTAATACTCATAAAATTAGAATGAGAAGTTTCTTTATTTTTATTGTGGTTAAAACATGCCATGAGATTATCTTTTCTAAAATAGTTTATTTTATTTGTAGACATTTGTGATACATAATAATTACAATCATTGTGGGGAATTGGCATATCACATATTAATTATTCCCTTTCTCATATCCTCTTCATCACCCTGCCTTCTCCCATCCCAGATCCCCACCCATTCTCCACAGTCTGCCTCCCTATTTCTTATCATCTCTCTTTTTCATTTTGCTCTTTAAATTATTCATCATTCAAGTCTCTCATTGTAGAAGTTTCTTTAATTTTGTCATGTAAGCACCTTTAGCCACTAATACTCATGTTTATGCAGTTTTTGAAATAAGGAAAAAGTGATATAAATTAGCATTTGAGCAAAGATCCTTGATTTTCACTGCTACAGAATAAAAACTTAGTGAATAGGAAATACAACAAATGAATATGCACTGGACGTATTAGTCCTAAGTAAGAACCTAGTGTTGTGGGATTACAAGAATTTATGTCTGTTTCTTCATTTCCTAGTTTGTAAGATGATCACTGTTTTGGAGTGTGATGAGTTAAAAATGAAAAAGTTCAAATTAATGAAAGTTTAATAGTTAGATATCAACTGCTAGGTTTCAAAAGTAGCTAAAATCAGACAACATTATGACCTAATTTTTCTGAGATCTTTTGTAGCCTATCAAGTAGATTAACAGGATGAAAAGAAATGATAAAGCTTTGAAATAGAGCCTTGAAGTCTAATTAAGTTAAATGTATGAACAATATTGAATACTTCCAGAAGCAAATACAAATTTTTACTCTATTTCCTGGTGGAAGGAGTTAAGTAAAACTGGGTTCAGTGTTAGACTAATTAAATCAGTGCAAGTATCATGGAGAAACTAAGCTGCTTTTTCTCTTTAAGAGATAATTATTCACATCCAGTTGTGTGCCAAATTAGAATAATTTGTGTACTCTTCATCTGTGGAACAAGTTGAGTGTTTAACTCAATGACTTGAGTTAAATGTAGCCATTGTACTTGCCACTGAAAAGGCTTCTGATAAAAACGTGCTAGTGTCAGGTCCTAGGTGATACGCCACCCCTGACTCACAACTGTAAGGTCCTGAGTTCGATCCTCAGTACTGAAACCAAAGCAATCCTAGGAGATGCCAGTGGGGTAAGAGGAGAGAAATCAGCAGTTCTGCCAAGGAACTCATTAGAAATGCAGGCCTCACGCCCATTCTACACCCACTGAATATGAATTTTCATTTTTTAAAAATTGATTTTATTGGTACATTTTATATATGTATATCATGATCACAATTGACATTGAGAATTTGTATCAGTATATGACATGACTTAATTCTCATTTTTTCCCTTTTCACTACTCAATTTAACGACCCTTCACCCCTATATACATAAGCTTTGTTTCCTTTTTATTTTACCGTCAAATGTTTTCTTTCCCTTCTTTATTTTACCCTACCCTGTTTTTCCCTTTGAATGTTTTCTATTTCACAATATCTATCTTGTATTATAGAACTTATTTATATCTTCATTTTCCCATACCAGAGAAAAGATTTGATATTTACACATCTGTGACCTATTTATTTCACTTATGAGTATATTCTCAAGGTAAATCCATTTGAATATAAATGACTTAAATTTAGCATTCTTTATGGCCAAATAGTTTCATTTGATATTTTAACATGTTTTTTTAATCCAGTCACTTGAATTTTCATTTTTAAAAAGTCCTGTGTAATTCTTATATTCTTTTAAGTTTTAGAAGCAATGTGTTGGAGCCTAACTTAGTATACACTCTCTGAAAGGCCCAAGTAATTTCATAAATATGCCACTCTCCAGGATGCCTTAAGAACTTGAATTTAAATGCTGAGGTATATTCATAGATAATAGTTGTTATGTAACAAGATACTTACAGACTTATATGTAATATAAAAATCAGATTTTTCTGAAGATGCCAACCATTTTGACTGTTAGAAAGTTTATTAGTTTTTTCCTGTTGTTTGTAGCATCTTGTGAACAGTTTTATTTTATCCTACTTAAATTCTAATGTGTCTGATTTTCTTAGGATTGCTTTAATGTCTTTGTATAATTCTGTGCTATAAAACGAGAAGGTGAATCTGACTTTTTTCTCGGTGGTAGTACAGATTGCTGAAATATCAAATTTTATACTAAAAGATCTATACAATTTATTACAGGGAGCTTCTGTTTTTTCTTTTTTCTTTTTTTTTTTTTTTTGGATTAGGGATTGAACTCAGGACCTTGTGCTTGCAAGGAATGCAGCTGAAACACTGAGCTATATTCCCAGCCAGATAGGGAGCTCTTTATTTCTCTTTTTTATGCTTTTCTTTTCTTGCAAGGAGATCATAGAGGCTAGCTGTATGTGATATTGAGGTTTTTTAAAAAGCAACTTTATTCAACGTGTTAAAGCAAAGACCAGCTCTGTAGCAAAGAATACAGTTATTGATGGATATTACTTCTATCTACCAGTGCCAGAGACATTTTTCATGTATAGTAACTCCAATGAAATTGACAGTTCTTTCCTTGTTATGTTTATATGCTGCACAGGCAGTATATGCTACTTCGGTTAATCGTCTTTTTTCTTTATCTTTATGAAAGTGAGCCTAAATGTGGCAACATTCAGCAATTAATAATTTTGTTCTGAGGTAGACTCAAACATATATATTGTACTTCCTAAAAGTTACTATCTTTATTTTATTAGATTGGAAGATAAGAGTGAATGGAGAAGATAACTACTAAAGATATTTTGATTTAATGTCACTGAGGTCATATCTAACTTTAGTAGATCTCAGCTCCCATTATATAGAAAGACTGAAGATATCTGCAAGGGACATCAGGCAATTTGGTATCCAGATATTGACAATTGTACTATGCTACACTTGTTTGATGATAATACACCCTTTATAATGTAATTGAATACTACACTTAAATAAAAATGATACCAAAATACACAAGATGTTGAATTTGGGACTGAAGTATTGATAAAAAAAAACTTTAGTATTAATTTACTTTTAGTAGAATTAATAAGCAATAGTTGAAAAATGTAATGTAAGCATGTTCTTTTTTAAAGCTATGAAATAATCACATGTTTTAGAAAAGGTCTTGAAATGTTAACCTATCATCTAAATATTGGCATCCTCTTGTACATCATAAGGCTAGCAATATTTTTATGATTGAAATAATTTAATTGTTTTCTCATGTAGTGATCCAACAATACTTTATGATTTTAAATATAATATAAAAATGATATTCAATTTGCACATTTCTGTTACAAGTGAAGACTTCAGACAGGAAGCTTGTATCACAATTTAACTGGTAGATATATTTGGCTTATTTTACAACAATTACATAAGAAGATGCCAAATATAAACATAAAATCTCACAAATTTAAGTTAACATACTGAGCTTATAAATTCATGGTGTGAAATTACAGTGCAATCTAAATCTTATTTTTATCATTTTGATTCTTTAAAACTTATAATTTCCTCACAATTACTTCACAGTAAGTTGCTCTTGATAGCTATAAGTAAAGTGAGGAAAGAGATTGAAATCTTGCAGTATGGGGAATAAAAGCACATTGTAGTTTAGGGAATAATTACTGTTATAAAATATGATCCCTGTAGTCATGCAGCTGACAGTGCCTCCGCCATCAAAAACACTTCAGGTATGGTGCCAGAAAGCTAACGATATATCTCTGAAAAAATTGTGAAAATGAAAATTGGTACATTATATATCAAGTGACTCTTAATGATGACTTTTAGGGATGTACACCCAATATAGAAAGTTTTAGTTATGTGTTTGTTTCCTCTTTCTGTCACTGATTTTTGTGCCAGAGAGGACCAATGGTCATAGCCTCTGACATTTCCAAAAGCCTTAAAAACTAATTTTTGTAAGTCATTTACACCTTCAGTGTAAATGAGTTCCTAAACGCATGATAGGTATTGTGAACTTGGAAGAAAATTTTCAAAGGGAAAAAGGAAAGGGAGGTAGGGGAAAGTAGAAAAGGGAAAGAAAAAAATTGATGGTAAAGACAAAAGCAAAAAAAGGAAACAAAACTTATGTCTACAGGGGTGGGAATTAGGGGGGAGCAGGGGAAAGGGGAAAAATGAGAGTTGGGATATGTCATGTAAGGTACAAATTCTCAATACTGAATGTGATCATAATGTGTATATAAAATGTACCAATAAAATCAATTTTTAAAAAACAACTTGGTTTTACTTTTTTCTTAGTATAAGCCACGATGAGTGTCTAAAACTTTTAGGTGATATATATGACAATTGTTTTCATAACTTTTGTCCAGGCCAAAACTGAAGGAAAATTTCTATAGGAAACCTACCTGTCATAATAGCCTTATTCAGGTTTGATAGATAAAGGTAGGTTAAGTGGTCTAGGAAAAACCAGTTCTAGGACCATCAAGTTCCTATGAGTTTATCTTTTTAAAAGAAATTATTACTGAGATTATTACTATTTATGTATAAATAAGCATTTAATCTAAAACTTTTATGTTTTTCTCCTATAAGACATTTTTCTTTAAAATATCAGATGATATTTAATCCACTTTATAAAAATCTTGCCATGATATCAATTTTGCCTAACTCAAGATTATAAAAAATGGATAAATTAAAATTACATAGACTTTTACAAGAAATCATTCTTGTGAATTACTTTTAAAATATTTTATGTAAATTGTTGGTTTTAGAATGTTGACTAACCCTCAACATTTTGAACATATAGAAGAAAAAATCATAATCAGAGAAGAGATCATGACTTCAAGACAATAGGCCTGTAAGTTCTCACTTAAATTAAGTGTGTATATGCAAAGCTTAATTTTTCCTAGAGTTTGTCTCAGACCTGTAAAATAGGCAATTATTATAGAAGCTGTATTAGTTTGCTATAGTTGCCATAACAAAGTACCATAACTAAGGAGCTTAAATGCAGAAATTCATTGTCTCACAGGTCCAGGGGCCAACGTCTAAAATCAGGATATTGACAGGGTTGCTCCCTTCTGGGCTATAAGGAGGAATATGTTCCATATTTTCCTCCTAGCTTCTACTAGTTTACTGGTAATCTTTGGCATTTTTTTTAACTTGTAGAAGCATCGCATTGATTTCTTCTTCTTTTTTTTTTTTTTAAGCTAGGATCTCTTTACGTAGTTCGGACTGGCCTTGAGCTCACTATGTAGCTCAGGCTGGCCTTAAATTCTTGGTGATCCTCCTGCTTCTGCCTCCCAAGCGATGGGGTTATAGGCGTGCTTTACCATGTCTGGCTTCATATCAGTCTGCCTTTGCATTCACATGGACTTCTTTCTAGGTACATGTCGGTGTCCAAACTTCCCCTTGTCATAAGAACATCAGTCACATTGGATTGGGATACACCTTATTCCAATATGAGTTCATTTTAACCAATCACATATACAGTGACTTTATTTCCAAGTACAGTAACATTCTGTGCTATGGAGGGTCAGAAGCACATCACATAAATATGGGAAAGAAAATTTAGTCCTTATCCTTCTGCCTGATGACCACCTAAAATATTCTATGTGTGAAATACATTCACACTGTCCCAACATCCTCAGAAGTATTAGCCTATACCAATGTCAGCTCTAGTCCATAATCATAGCTAAACTTCACCTATCTTAGTCATTTTGTCGTTGCTGGGGTACAATACCTAAGGAAAGGAAAGGTTTATTTTGGCTTATATTTCAGTAGTCTTACTCCTTGCATGAATAGCTGGCTCCATGGCAGGAAGAGGGGCCTGGCAGATAACAGAGGGGGATTAAGTGTGAAGAGGGAGAGGGAGAGGGAGAGGTAAATTTCCAGGCCACACCCCCAGGGACCCACCTCCTTAGACCCACCTCCACCTCCAAACATCTTATTTGGCTGTAAACTAGTAAGTGGACTAATCCACTGATGATTATCATCCCCCCACAAGCTAATTACCTCGCCAAAGCCCCACTTAGGAGCAAATAAGGGTTTGGAAAACATCTAGATAGAAAGCATAGCATCATCGAAATCACACGGATGAGACTCAAGGTGATTCATCCTGGGGCAAAATTCTTCAACTGTAAATCTGAGAAAGCAAAAAAGCTATCTAAAGTACAATAGCAGGATAATCATACAATATACATGCCCATTCTGAGGGAAATAAGGACAAAAGTTGTGGCTCATGATTTTCTAAAAGCAGTCCCAAAACCTAACAAAGAAAATTCCATTCGATTTTTAAAACTTCAAAATTATTCTCCACTCGATGCTGCTTCCTTCAGGCCTACCAAGGCAGCCTCACTCACTCAGTCCTGCGTGATGCTTCACACTTTAGAAACAAGGTAATGGTTCCAAGCTCTCCAATTAAAAATGTGGCCCTGCCCACTAGAGCCAAGAAGACGAGCCCCACTCTGAGGGGTATCTTGGCCTTTTCTCAAAGAGGAGCACATTTTCATTGAGATACGTCTGTTGGCTCACTTCTTCTCTAAAACCCCAGAAGTCTGACAAGCTTCCTTCATTTTATCCCATCTACATCCCTTTGGTCCTGGTTGACTGCCTTTCTGCTTTTAATGGTATATTGGCTCCATAAGCCTAACCTCTTGAGCAAAAGGTTTTCCAACCATACTTTCTGTGCTCTCTCCAGAGCAAGATTTCCCATTTTTTGTAACATTGATAAGCTGACAGTTTTCCCCATCCTTACACTCTCGTTCCTTTTTCCTTAACAATTCTTCATTCAATTGATCCCTCTCCTTTTATATTTTACTCTAAAACACAGGGGGAAACTAGGCCACACATTCAACACTGTGCTTAAAATGTCAGGTAAATATCAAGGTTTATAACTTAGAAGTTAGTTTTCCATCCAAACAATTCAATTTGACTAAACCCTCTGCCACTGGCAAAGAAGGATTACATTTCCAATGATATTTTCTTTATTTCTGTATGAAATTTCACCAGAAGCACCTTTTGCATTCATATTTCTAGCTATATTCTGTTCATGATGACATGTTGTATTATGTGAGTTAAGAAAAGCTGTCTATATAGTTTTCTTTTATTCTTTCTCCTGAAAAAATTACCGTTTAAAGTTTGTATTTCTACCAACAATCTCTTCAAGGAAATTCAGGCTTTTTTTTTTTTTTTTTTTTTTTTTTTTGAGACAACGTCTCACTTTGTAGTTCAGGCTGGCCACAAACTCACTATGTAGCCCAGGCTAGCCTCAAACTCACAGCAATCCTCCTGCCTCTGCCTCCCAAGTGCCGGGCTTACAAGTGTAAGTCACCACACCTGGCAGTATTGTATGTGGTTACTAGGAATCAAACTCAAACTCGGGACCTTGCATTTGCCAGACAGATGCTGGAATCACTGAACTAAATCCTCGGCCCAGGCCTTTTCTATTATGTCCTTCAAAATGTTTCAGCTTCTACTCGGTATCTAATTTCAAAGCCACTTCCATATTTTTAGATATTTGTTATATAGCATCCCACTTCCTTGCACCAAAATATGTATTAGTTCTCTAGGGTTACAAATTGGGAGGACAGTCAGTTAGGTGGTTTAAACAACAGAGTTGGATGGCTTTAACAATAGGAATCTATTGTCTTATAATTTTGGAGTCCAAAAGCTACAGACCAAGGTATTAGTGAGGTTCATTTCTACTGAGGGCTGCAAGAAAGACTGTTTTTGGTGGTTTTTTTTTGTCATCTTTGGTATTTCTTGGTTTGCAGAAATATCACCTAATCTCTGCCTCTGTCTTCACATGGAATTTTCCATTATGTACAGATCTGTGTACAAATTTTCACCTTGTATAAGGGACATCTGTCCTATGGGATTGAGACTCAACTATCTCAGTATGATCTCGTCTTAACTAATTACATATACAATAGTCTATATCTAAATAAGCTCACATTTCAGGTGTAAGAAGATAAGAATTCAGCATATGAATACGGGCTCACAACTTATCTCATAGTAGAAACCCTCTTCCATTCTCAATGAGTAATTGATAATGAGTCTAAAATGAAAAATCACTTCAAAAATAAACATATTTTACTTCTTTTGGCATTTTATGTTAATGTGAAATATAGCTTAGATTTATTTACCACTTGTTGAAGGATAAGTCTTTACTATATAGAGCATATCCCTTGTACACTGTTAGAAGATTATAGGTTTGTTTTAAATTACTGAAAAGCCAGGACAATCAGAAAGCTGTCAGAGTGAAGAAACATTTTTTATTTAGATTTTTAAAAACAAATCTTTCATACTAGCCATGCTCAAGTTTTCAGAAGGTTTTAGTCATAAATACACAATCTTTCATGGCTTCTGTAATAAGCGCCTTATATTTAGCCACCTTGATAGGTTCACTTATTAGTTTTAAAGTCTGTAGGGTTTTTTTTTAATTTTTAAAATTTTGACATAAGCCATAAGTAATGATAGATTTTTTTTCTTTCTTTCTGGTAATTTTGCCATTTATTCTTTTTCTTGTGTTATTGTACTGGTTAGGATATCTAGTGTAATGTTAAATAGGAATTCGTGATACAAAGCACTGTTGTCTTATTTCTGATCTCAAGAAGAAATTTCTTATGATTTTAATATTTAGAAATTTGGTGCATCATTTTAATTGGATTAAGTAAATTTCTGTCTAATTCTGGTTTGATAAATTTTCTCATAAACAAGAGGTGAATTTTACCAAATGCCCATACTGAGTCTATGGGTCTACAAGTTCTCACCTTGTGTTTTTTCACAGTGTTAAATTGGTTAATTTTTGAATGTTAAATCATCCATATATTTCTATAATTAATTTTACTTTCTTGTATTATAGTGCCTCTGTTATATATCCATTGTTTTGATGTTTTAACATTCTGTTTGGCATGTTTCTTCCATGTCCATAAGCAATATTTATCTGTAAATTTTTATCTCTTATAATACATTTCTCAGACTTATAAATCAAACTTTTAATGGCCTTCTTTAAAAAAATAAGAAATACTCCTTCTTTTATTTTCTGGAACAGAATGTGTAAGAATGGCGTTATTTTTCCTTAAATGTTTTGACAGATTTCTAGTAAAACCATCAAAGTCTAGGATTTCCTTTTGGAGAAGTTATTGAATAAAGGTATCAGTTTCTCTAGTAGATTTTGGAATATTCACACTTTCTATTTCTTCCTTTGCTATTATTAGTTTTAAAAAGAATTTGATGTTCATATCTAAATTTTAGTAATTCCTAGTATAGAAATGCTCATAGCTTCTCTTTATTGGCGTCTATTTTATAGAATCTACAATTATATTCCATTTTCTATCCTTGATATCCCTCATTTGCCTTCAGTATGATTCTTGTTTGACTCTGTTGACTCTGTTATTTCTTCTTTTTCTGTGATCCCAAATACATACCTTTGTGATCCTAAAGCATGATAAACATTTAATTTTTAAAATTGTTGCAATTAAAGACACATTGCTATTAACCCTCCTCAAAGTATTCCCCCTCACCTCAAACACTTATCCCATCGTTCTTGCTACTTTCTGAAGCATCTCTGGGAAGTCCTCTCTCATGAGTGGCTTTAGTTGTGCCATTGTGGTTGCCTTGGTGTCCTGAGTCAATGTGAAATGTTTATATTTCATGGTCATTTCAACTTTGAGGATGACCCAGAAGTCAAACAGTACAAGATGCAGCGAGCAGGCTGCAGGAGCACACACCATAATGTTTTCATGAGTCTGCCTTTCTGTTTGCTGGCACTCAATAACAGCATTCGCCCTATTTTTTTACATCTCATAAAGGAGCTTAGGAAAGAAGACTTTGAGAAGTAGCAAGAATGATAGGAAAAGTGTATTTGAAGCTAGGCAGAGTATTTTGAGGGGAATTACTGGGAATTTTTTTATTGTAAACATTCATCAGATATTTCAATCACACTATATACATGTTATGTGAGCAAATATGCTTTCTTAGTATGTATGTGTACTTTTTAAAATGTATATTTAACACTTATGTATCTCAAAGTATATGTGACTTAACCACTTATTTTTAGTTACTTAGTTTTCTCTTAAAGTTTATATTTTCTGTTTGCTAGTTTCTAGAAACATAATCTAGAAACACAAATATCATTAATTTTAAAAACTTAAAGCAAAACTATACAATATGATTTTTGTCATAATTTCATAGCTAAATAATATTTTCATCTCATAAATGATACTTTTTTTTTTTTTTTTTTTTTTTTTTTTAGGTTTTTTGAGACAGGGTCTCGCTTTTGTAGTTCAGGCTGGCCCTGAGCTCAGCCTCCAACTCACACCACAGCAATCCTCCTGACTCTGCCTCCCGAGTGCTGGGATTACAGGTGTGAGCCACCACTCCCAGCACTGTGGTATGTGGTACTGGTTGCCGCTGGGGTGAGTCTCCACGCCCAGTATTGTTATGTGGTTACTGGGGATTGAACCTGGGCCCTTGTGTTTGCAAGACAGGCACCGGAACCACTGAGCTAAATCCCCGGCCCAAATGATACTTCCTTTTATTTCATTAATTATTGACTAGTAGAATTTAGAATAGTAATATAAGAGAAAATATATTGATAAAATGAGTTGAGTAGTATGAAGTGGAATTTTATAATGTGACACTTCTGTTTCAAGTTATGCCTCATTTTGGAAGTACAGCACTAGGAAACAATAATATGTTGTCATATTGTCAATATGTTGACATATTGTCACAACAATATGTCTAAAAGTTCAAGAGGTAGAAATCTTTACTTATAAAAAGCATGATTTCCTTAGCTTCAAATTAGATATTTCCCCTTTCCTCCATTCATTTCAGTTCAAGAAATAGTTACTCATCAGTAAGAATAGAGAAGCAAAGCTGTACTTTTGTAGAGAGCTTAACCTTTCAGAAGATACAGGCTTCAAAACCTGTAATTTCAACATAGTATATTGCATGCTGTGATGGAAGTTTATTTGTGGTGCTATAACTCTGTGTACATGTAGCTGTTTGGCTTGACTAGAGATCAAAGGAAACCTCACATAGGGAATAATGGCTGAGATAAATTTTGAAGTCTGAAGAGGAGCTAACCAGGCCCCCAAAAAATGACTATAAGGTTATTCAGGTAGAAAGAAAAGCATGAAAACTTGAAGTAGTATGGCTTACAAAAATTTATAACATGAAGTTGGAGAAATTGACAAGGTTGTCTTCCAGAATTATTGAACAATGAAAACAGGAAAACCAAGCCATTACATTACATTTTAAATTCCTGTTATAAAGAATGAAAATATTCCCATTTTCAGCTGATAATTAATAAGGTTAATAAGGAGTATTCCATAAAAGAAAAATATACTCTGTATGGATATTTCACATAGTCACAAATATATTTTATGCATAACTTTAAGCAGTTTAACCTATACATTTTCTAAATGTATTGACTTAAAATAATTCTGAACAGAACAAATTAGAATTTTTTTCACTTGAGTTTCTTTTTAAACTATTTTTATGTCATTTTTATTCTTTGTAGAGTCAGTGTATCTTGGCCAGAAGCTTCTGTATATACCCAAGGAAATAACCAGGCGTGCCAAGCATCTTCCGATATATGTTTCTCTTGTTTATCATTATTATTTATGAAAACTTTGTTGAACTCTATTATATGCAGATTACTATTCAAATTGATTCTGTATTATTGTGTCATACATGCTACTCATAAAATATAAGTTCTTATATTAATTTAGGTTATCGTCAGAAATACTAATCAGTTCAGTATCATTCCAAAAGAATTATTGTAATGGTTATTAGGGGCTGGGAAGGAGGACAGTTTACAGGTAAAGAGATACAGCTGGATTGGACAGTTCATGGCATAGAGGTACAGCTGGACAGGAGGAATAGCGCTTAATGTTCTATAGCATGGGATATAGTGGAGCAACTATGGTTAGCATTTAATTGCATATTTCTAAATAGGCAATAAAGATTTGTAATTGTCCCAACACAAATGATAATGTGTGTGATGGCAGTTCTGCCAATTACTCTAATCTGATCATTAGACATTGTATTATATTACATGTGTTGAAACATCACATTGTACCTCTTAAATATGCACAGTTACATATCAGTTAAATTTTTAAAAGTATATTTACAAAGAAGTAGGCTATTTGAAAAGCTCCCATATACAAATATTAAAATAGAAAAGTTTCTTAAAAATGACCACGAAAGGTACTACTGTTTCATGGAAGAAAGCCATGAATTTCTGTAGAAAGAAGAGATAGATGATGGTAAAGGTTGATGCCTTCAGGAAGCAGGACGAGTATATGTAGGAAAGAAGTCACAGTGCTTACAATCTCATCAGACAGTCCTGCTTGTGACTGTACCCACATAAAAAGTTTGATCTGCTGCTAATAATGAGTGTATCCTACAAATAAAATAAAATCAGTAGCCTCATAGGCACAATTTAGATGAATTTTATAAGTGCCATTCCAAGAAATAGCAACTGCTGAAGATAAAAACTACCTGAAAATTGGCAATTTTGGTATGGGGTCCTGTATACTGCCATAAACCTTGCTAAGAAATTTAAATGGTAGATTATCTGAATACTGTCCAGCAATGTTTGTTGATATTTTGAGTATTTGTTACAAATTAGTTCATTGAAAAACATGCAAAGCATTTTCCCCTGTTAATAAAAGAAACTAGTTCATGTCTAGCACCATGTCGTCCAGTTGGAGGTGCTCTTGTACACTTAAAATGTAACTGGGGGAAATAAAAAACAAAGAATTTTTCTATAGATGAATTAGTGCTTTTCATTTGAAAAATCACTTTATTGGAATTTTTGGTAGTCTTCCTTTTTTAATGTTTTTGACTATCAATATCGAGTACACATCATTTGTCACAATGGATTATAATAATTTTTAAACATAGAAGTAAATATAAGCCAGAATTGTCTATTTCTTTGGTGATTGCATATCCCTTGCACATATACCTTTCTAGTTTACAGAAGAGTAGTTAAGTGCAAAGTTAATTATTAATTGATGATAAGTGTAGATATATCTTAAAGGTAAAACTTATTTCCTTTCTTTGCTGTTGAATTAACTGGTTTGAACTTTAGATTCACTTCTTAACTAACTTCATAACAGATTTCAGTTCTGTACTTTAGTGTGTCCTTAGAGTGATTTGCTTTACATCTGATCTTGTGAGATGTCAACTCTCTGTACTAGGCTTTTGAGCCTTTGACCCCCCACCTTGCTTTTGGAGTTACTCTTATTTTTTCATTCTCCACCTAGATAATGGATATGCTGTCATTTTATTTTATATTGTCTTGTTTAATCTGATGTCTCATTGAATCTTTTCAAAGTATTTTCATATGTTTTTGATGATTGTTACATCATATAAAGTTGGGGTATTTTGAATAATTCTGTTCTAAAATTTTCTTTCATTAAATTATACTCATCAATACTAACCTTACTTATTAGATTTATGTGAGTTATTTAATAATATATTTTTATCATGTCATTTTCTAGATAAACTGTTCTCTGAATATACTGGATACTTTGTCCAAAAGTTTTAATGAGCACTTTAGATAGTTTTAGATTTTTAAAAAACTATCTTAAATTCATGGAAAAATTATTTTTCCCAAGCACAACTTGAAATTTAAAAAAGAAAATTTCTCAGAAAAATGGATCATACCTAGATTCTAAATTTTAAATATTAAAGAGATAAACAATTCTTAGGTTTTTGTGTTTCTGTAGTAAATATCTAAGGAAGCAATTAAATTTCTGCTATTAAGTTTCTCAGCTTGGTGATTAAACTTCAGAAGAATTTTATATTACTGTCTTCAGTTAACATTCAGTTATTTTTTGCCTATATAAAAACTGTATAATGTAATAATAATACCAACCCTTTATTTAACATTCATGTGCCAGGAACTGTGCTGAATTTTTTCAATACGGTTCATCTCATAGACAGCAATTATTTTAAATGAACGTCATCTTTTCCCTCCTGTTTCATAATGTTTGGGGAAAACCTTTTGTTCACCTCCATTAATCTGTAGTTCACTTGTTAATTGAATTAAAAGAGTAGAATTGATTTAGTCTCAGGCTGGAGAAAAAAAAGGAAATTCCAAAGTAGACTGCTAGGCCAGTAATAAAATGAGAGATTGACTTCCGGTCAGCCTCGTAGATTGAAGCTAAAATTGTTCATGGGCATGTCACAAATGGAAAGGGCTGAATTCTTATGGACTAAGGTATTAATGACCGTATAAGGAGGAGAATCAGACTCCCATGTGTGAAAAAGAACTAAAAAGTTTAGAGGTTATAGGAAGTCAGAGAAATGATGACTATCTTTGTAAGGAATTTTCCAGAGCTTGCAGTAACCCCCAAGCAATGAACAGAAAAAAAGGTTGCCTGAGAGAAATTACAGCATAGAGGTATAGTCACAACTCAAATGATCCAAATGGTAAGGACGCTGAGCTAATAAAGTAATACTTGATATCTGGCCCAATGTGAAAGAGATCAAGATCCTGGCCTCTTAATAAAGGGAGGCATGTCATAACCTAGGGTGTTTACAAATCACTGGAAAATAGTATCTACAGAAAATTAATTCATGGTTTAAAAAATTATAAATTTTCCAAGGAGACGAACTGCTCTTAAGTAATATGATCACATACAAGACCATATTATCACATGGAATAATTCATGGCCCAGATACTAGAGATAATACATAAGTTTTTAAAATAAATAAGCACTTATCTCTGGTTTCTCTTCAGATTGTGTAAATCTTTCATCTTAAATAAGTACTTTAAAAGTTTAAGGAATGAATAAAAACTGTATGTGACAAACAGATCAATTGGAAAAAATAACTGACATCTGAAAAAAATTTTGCACACACTTATGAGTGGAGGATGGGGTAACATTTGCAGTTAACAAATGCAAGTGAAGAAAACATTAGCAGATCTGCAGATAGATATAGAGGAAATGAGACCCAAGAATGGTAAAGAGTGTGAGAAAATAAAAGAGAAGTTCAGATATACTGTGGGTAGGATAAGAAGATCACATAGATACATAGATAGACAGACAGATGATAGATAGATAGATAGATAGATAGATAGATAGATAGATAGATAGATATAAAAGTTCTAAGAGATTAGGACAATAATAAGTTGTGTAATCCTGATGTCACCTTCATTTAAAATAGTAGAAAAAAGAGGCAAAAAAATATTAAGTACACATCCATACATCTACACACGGATCAATGAAAACCAGTGATTAAAAATCCTTTTAAAGACTAAAGGGGAAAAACAAAATCCTATTCATTACAGAGAATTAGAAACAACAACTACAGCTGATTCCCTTCCCAAAATACATAATTCAAAGTGACAGTGCAGCAATACTTTAAAATATGGAAGAAAAAAAATGAACCTAGAATTCTCCACACAGTATGTGTAACTTTTAAAAGTAAAGGAAAAATAGAGACGAAAGCTGAAAAAACTCGTCACAACCTGGTAAACAACATTAGAAATACTGAAATAAGTGCTTTAGTCAGAAAACTTATAATTTGGATCCAAATAAGGGAAGACAAAGCACCCACAATAGTAAATACATCAATAAATTTTTTTCCATTTTTAATCACTTTATATCAGAAATACATTATATTGTGAGATTTGTAGTTTATAATGAAACAAAAGGTATTTATAAAAAAAAGCACAGAGACTGGTGGGAATATGATAATATGTCATTGCATATTTTTTGCAGTTTATGCAGGTAGTAACACAACATCACTTGAAAGTAGATTATATTAAATTAATGTCACATCTTATAACTCCGTGAACAAGCACTAAGGAGAGTGTAGCTATGAATAGTGGGATTAAAGGAGATCTTTTTTTTTTTTTTTTTTAGGTTTTTTGAGACATGATCTCGCATTTTTGCAGTTCAGGCTGGCCCTGAGCTCAGCCTCCAACTCACATCACAGCAATCCTCCTGCCTCTTCCTCCCGAGTGCTGGGATGACAGGCGTGAGCCACCACGCCCGGCACTGTGGTATATGGTACTGGTTGCTGCTGGGGTGAGTCTCCACGCCCAGTATTGTTATGTGGTTACCGGGATCTAACGCGGGCCCTTGCGTTTGCAAGACAGGAGCGCGGAACCACTGAGCTATATCCCCGGGCCAAGGAGATCATTTTTAACAGCACTCAATCCATGAAAAAGGCAGGGAAATAGAAAACCATGAAGCAGAAATAAAATCGGAGGAAATGAGTAAGAAAATAACACATTTAAACCCTACCATATCGTTAATCTATTAAAACATAAACATCCCAATTTAAAGACAGAATTTCTCATACTTAAAAAGGTGAGGTTCATCTGCACACCATCTAAAACCCACTTGAAGTATAATGACACATCATGAAAAGGTGGAAAAATACATCTGAAAAGAAAATTAGAGTAGCTATAGTTCTATCAGAAAAGTAGAATTCAAAATGAGGAATAAAGAAAAGTATTACAGTATATAAAATTCTCCACGTAGTCATAAAAATCCTAAATGTGTAAGATTTTCATTATAAGCATATAGCACAATGATGTCTTACAGATAGAAGTATTTTAGATTCAAAAGTGTGAGAATAAAATTTAGAACATAACCTAGTAAAATATAAAAATGCTCTATCTGTACATTAATATAAAGTTTAAAGTAGGAAAACTAGCACCGAGGATGCCTGATATGCTGCTCTTAGCTCAGTTGGATGGGATGGGAATTCTCACTGGGGCAGGCAGTTGGACGTGCTCATCAGGACCGCCATCACAAATGCCACACACTGGTTGGCTAAAACAACAGAAATTTATTTGCTCACAGTGCTCGAAGCTAGAAGCCCAACATGTGGGCAGGTTTAGTTTTTTCTAAAGCCTCTCCTGACTGACAAAATGTTTCCCTCTTGCTGTATCTCACACAGTGTTTGCACTATATAAGCACAGACCTATTATTTGTTTATGTTCACGATTTCACCTCTTAAAATGACACAGATCCAATAGAATTAGTACATAGTCTAATGGCTGCCTTTTAAATTATAATAATCACCTCTTTAAAAAACCCCATCGCCGTATA
The DNA here is from genome assembly GCA_004026965.1 of Petromus typicus. NCBI lineage: Eukaryota > Metazoa > Chordata > Mammalia > Rodentia > Petromuridae > Petromus > Petromus typicus. The sequence goes on along the minus strand of PVIR01014428.1, from coordinate 10,056 downwards.
TGACCACATTCTGAAGTACTAATGGCTAGGGTTTAAACCTATGAATTTGGAAGTGATATAGTTCTGCTAATAATAGCAATGCTATTAAATAAGGGACAGATGGTTTTTATTATGAAAATTTCGAACACTTACAGAAGTGAACAGAATACTGTAAAGAACCGCCACGAGTGTAAGATACAGATTTCACGTTACTTTAGGGATGGTGAGGCCAGCAGGTCAGGAGATGACTGCCACTGAACAGATAGCTGCGTACTCAGATCTCAGGAGGAAGAGTGTGCTATCCCGTGGAGGGGCCATACTGATACAGGAAATAATACCGGAGATGAAACGTGAAATATTGTGTCTCCCAAGCTATTAACTGTATGATATGCCAAGTTCTTATTCTGTCGACATCAAAAAATGCGTCCTAGGAACAACAGAAGTTAAGAGTAGAAAGATACTGATTGATAGGAAAGCTCGTGAGGGGCAGGAGGGGACACTAGCGGCCAGCCCAGGGACCTTTACAGAGAAGATCTATAGGAAGAAACCTACGTGGGCACAACATGGGCCACAGCCAGGATCATCCAAATATGGTAACAAGTATAGTCACTTAACAGTGCTGCAACTGGAAAACAAGTCACAGAACAAGTGTGAGTGGAAAGAGCAAAGATTCTGCTAAGAAGGGGTAGGTCCACAGGTCTCTGATCTCCCACCAGAATGCTTAATGTCTGTCTAGACTTAATTAGGCCCAGTGTTTATCCTCTGAGGAAGTATGTAGGTCTGGTCCTCTGATGTTTATCTTGAGGCCTGCTGGTTTTCAGCCAATGTGTCTCCAGTCGCTGCTGTGGTGTGTTTTATCTTCGTTCTCACCCTCTCGAGGACTGAGCCCTGTCTGACTGACAGTATATTTCTACCTAACTCAGCTATCTGTAACAACATGAAGAAGCACTGCAGTTAATTAAGAGGCAGAGAGAGCAAGGGAGAAATCAAAGCAAGAACCTCTATGACGTCTACAGCAAAAAAATGGGTAAGGCAGGGTAAGACTTTAGCGTTGGCTACTTTCAAAAATGTCTGCATATTCAAGAGCATAGGGTAAGTCCCAATTTGGCTGCTACCTGGTCCTAAATGTAATTAAGATGAGAAGAATAATGACTCAGAGTGTAAGAGCTCCTTAAAGGAGTTGTTTGTGGTATGGACTCTTAGTTGATTGATTTACGTATGAGAGGCATACTGTCGGTGACTCGGCTACCACTTGGAATTAGCCAATATCGAGAAGGGCAGTCTGCCCAGGGTCAGAAAGATGCCAGATGCTTCCAAGAATCTGAAATATTGTTAATATACCTATGTTACTCATCACCAATTCCTAACAGTTAACAATTCTTGACCAATCTTGCTTCAAGACTTTTACCTAGTCACCCCAGGTTACTTAGACAAGGATATTGTATCTTTTCATCTCTGTTACAATACAATATGTCTCTAAAAAGGACTATTTTGATACAACCACAATATCATTATCATGCCCCCAAAATTAACATTAATTTCTTGATACTATTAAATATCCATTCAGAATTCAGAATTTCCATTGGCTCATAAATATAATTTTTTCAGTTTATGTGAATTGGGGTCTGAAAAAGGTTTTCAAATGACCAGCGATTGATTGATCTCAAAAATTCTTAATCTCAGCAGATAGCTCATGCTTGTAATCCCAGGACTCAGGAAGCAGAGGCAGGAGGATTGCTGTGAGTTCAAGGCTGAGCTCAGGGCCAGCCTGAACTACAAAAGCAAGACCCTGTCTCAAAAAAAAAAAAAAAAAAAGTTCTTAATCTCTACTTCTTCATCCGTTTTTCTTTTCATTAAAGTGTGTTATTAAAATAACCAGGTCTTTTGTTCTACAGACTCTTCCACAGTGTGGTTGGTGCTGATTTTATCCCCCTAATCTGAATATTTTGCTCTGATATTTGCATGTTGAGGTCTGATGTTCACAGCTGATTTGGTGATGTTAAATAGATAATATTCCTTTCCATATGGTTCTGCTATCACCTGGGCAGGCAGTTAATTTCACTTCTTATATTTTAGGGCATTGGGATTGCTTTCTGAAAATATTTACTTTTATTTTGTAATTTGGTTAGTTACTTATATGATTCTAAAATCAAATATACAAAACAATTTAGTTTTAAGGAACTTTACCTTCTGTCCTTGTTTCCTGCGTCCTATTCCTTCACTACCATCACAGGTAACTTTTTAATAATTCAATGGTTTACCTTTCCAGTGTTAATTTTTATAATATAAAAAAAATATGTGTTCAAACAGAAATAGAGTCATGTACCTTTTCTTAGATAAATGTACTAGAGCTAGTACCTCTTGAGAGCAACTTAGAGATACCTAATTTGTAGAAAATGTGTTGTATATCCTTCCTATGACCCAAAGATCCTGCTTACAAGTGGGACACACAGGGAAGTATGTTTTGTCAAAGCATTGTGTATAAAGAGAAAGTCAAAAGCTAAATGTTAAATTAACAGAGGATACGTACATGATATAGCATATTAATATACAGCAATACTACATTGTAGTTTTAGTAAATGAGTTAAATCTGTATTTTTCCATTTTATTGCTAGCATATTCTCAGATATGTTTCAGGCTAACTTTGGCTTTTTCTATGTCTATAAATTCAAAAGTCTACAAAGTTTACCATCTAATCCTTTATATACAGTAACTCAGATAAGTAGATAAGGCATATATTTGAAAAGTTAACAATTATCAGGAACAGTTCAACCAAGATCACAAGATATTACAGGCTTACAGGTAACTTCTGATAATACAGTCTTTCAGAAAGTCATTTAACTTGCTACCAAGCATAGACCTTATCATTAACTGGAACACCTAGTTCTTTTCTATCCTTAGAGATCTTGCACCACATGAGATCAGTGAAGTCAAGAGGAAAATGGCAAAGAAAATAGCTCCTCTCCCTCTCCATGCATCTGTAACCTACCACTCAGCCACATAACAAATGCTTAAAGTAGATTATTTTAATGAAAAAAAATCATTCACACACACACACACACACACACACACACACACACACATTAAACCATTTCTTTTCCGACTTCACAATCTAAATGTAGTCTTCTACTTAAAATTTTGCTCATTAAAATATAACATCAGTCTCACTAGAAATAAAGATAGAATGGATAATTAGAATACTAGAATGATAACTTTAAAGTATGAAAGTGTGATTTTGCTATACAATTAATCTATTGTTTAGCTGTGCTCTAATTTAAAAACATACTTGTTTTGGGCTGGGGATTTAGCTCAGTGGTTCCGGCGCCTGTCTTGCAAGCACAAGGGCCCGGGTTCGATTCCCCAGTAACCACATACCATACTGGGCATGGAGACTCACCCCAGCAGCAATCAGCACCACATACCACAGTGCCAGGCTCGGTGGTTGATGCCTGTCATCCCAGCACTTGGGAGGCAGAGTCAGGAGGATTGCTGTGATGTGAGCTGGAGGCTGAGCTCAGGGCCAGCCTGAACTACAAAGCGAGACCCTGTCTCAAAAATAAATAAATAAATAAATAAAATAAAATAAAAATAAAAACATACTTGTTTTATGTGGCAATTTCAATATTATTCAAGCTAAAAATTAAAAAAATCTAGTTTATGATTTTTTACCTTATTTTTAGAAAAATTGGATTTAGACACATTTTGTCTCTTTCTTAAATTCTACTGCTATTCATAACCAGTAATTGCCAGTGCATCAAATATTGATTTCATTCCTATTAGTATTATATAATTATGAATATGTAACTTAGATAATTATTATCTCAAGTTATAAAAGAAAGAAAGAATGAGTTTTTAGAGGATTTTTTTCATTTAAGCATTTATTCCTTGGTACTCTTTAATATTAACACTCAAATTTTAAATATATATATGGAGTTATTCCTGAGAGGAACAATCAGATTATTTTTTCTATAATGTAAATTCAAGCACTTAATTGTGAATTTGGAATAGTATAGAACTTTTTTTCCGTGCTGGAAAATGAAACCCAGAGCCCTGAATGTAACTCTACCACTGAGCTCCCTTCTCAGCCTTACTAGGATAAAACTTTTTCATGTTGTATTTTAGAACAAATGAGTTAGGAATGTTCAGTATGGTTTGGGTCATTGAAATAACTACTTATTACTACCCTGTATACTTTTACTTGTTCAAATAGGAGAGATTTATTTCTAGAAGATAAAAAGATGAAATCATTTCCCAATTCTCTCTTTAGTTCTGTTAATTCTGGGTTTTTCTCTTGGGTTTGATTTATTCCTTTCCTTTCTTTTCATATGTGATTAAGTTTTTATCCATTTTATTGCAAGCAGTATTATAGGAAGTTAAAATGTGTTCATCAATTGAATTTTGAGTTTTGAAAAACTTCTTTGTAATATTACAGTGTTTTAGATTCCTGGTGAATAAGAAGTTTGTTTTCAAAAAATTTTTGTGCAGGAGGTCATTTTTTTATTTTGAGACAGAGGCCCACTAAGTTGCCCAGGCTGAGCTCAAACTTGTGATCCTCCTGCCTCCACCTCCCAGTGTTCATGGATTACGGGAATGCACCACAAGGCCTGGCTTGTGTTCAACTTTTTATTTTCCCTTCAACTCAATCTAGTATTTTATCCTATAATAAATTTTTCATAAGTTTCTAGCGAGGTTTAGGAAACAAAAGAAGTTATCTGGGAATATGGTACAAAATCTAAAAAGCAGAAGTAATGTATTAAATATACTGAAGCCTTGCCATTGAAGCCACCTTCTGCCTCACCAAGGTTTCTTTTTTTAAAAAAAATTAATTTATTTTATTGGTACATTTTATATGCACATCATGACCACAATCAACACTAAAAATCTGTATCAGTACATGACATGACTTAAGTCTGATTTTTGCCCATTTCCCTGCACACTCTACAACTCCCCCCATATACATAAGCTTTGTTTCCTTTTTTTCTTTTTATTATTGGATTTTTCCTCATATGATATACCCTTACCCCCTTTTACTATTTGAATATTTTCTATTTCACAGTATCTATCACACACTCTAGAACTCATTTATATCTTCAGTTTCTCATACAAGTGAAAAGATATGGTACTTATACATCTGTGATCTATTTATTTCACTTATAAGTATGTCCTTAAGGTACATCCATTTAAGTATAAATGTCTCAGACTTATCTTTCTTTATGGCGAAGTAATATTTCATTCTATAAAAGAACCACATGTGATTCAGCAAGGTTTCTTAATTTGAAGTGAAGAATCGACATCAGGGCTGAGGTAGTCTAGGAGGAAGGAACTCAGAAAATGGTAAAATCTGCAAGAGAGTTGCTGTTAGTTGTCATAGGTGGTGGAGCTGGAAACACAAGACTCTGGTTCCAAAATCTACTATTTCCTGATTTCTCCATGTGTCTTCAGCTCCTAGGATATGTTATTCAATTAAAATATCACTTATACCAAATTCCTTAGCACAGTATCTGGTACACAGTATATGCTCAATAGTTATCTGTTTAATAAATGAATGAATGTCATAATATGCTAAAGTTATATTTTACCTTAGAAAATGAATGTGTGGGCCAGCGATATAGCTTGGTGGCACCACACCTGCCTGGTAAGTACAAGGTCCTGAGTTTGATCTCCGGTACCACATACACATGAAAAAAAATTTACATAAATTGAATATACATGATAAATTTTGACTTATTGATAGGAAAGTCAAGAATTCAGGAGGTATTTTAAATTATTAATATCTGAAAGTCGTCGTTTTGAAGAAGAGACAAACCCAAGAGAAAGACTGTTTAGGCTGCCTCTAACAGAGATAAGCAACATTTTATTTAGGCTCAAAGTTCATCCTGTGAGTGATATCTACAAGGTAGAACTCTCATGAATTTGATTTAACTTTAACTTGTCTATAAAAGAATATGTTTATAAAGGAGCATTGGGAGTTAAAGAAATACATTTTCTACAAAGGACATAATTATAAATCTCTATAATCACAACAACAGAGAAAGCAATGTCACTTTTGATATTTTAAAGTAAAAGTTCACTTTTAACAGGAATTTTATTCTTTCCTCAGTTTAGTAAGAAATATAATTTGTCTATTCATTTTGGATTTTTTAGGTTCTTATTTAATTTTTAATGTTTCTAATCCAAGCCTCATTAATCTGTACCTTTATTGTAGTGAATACCTTGATTTGGCTAGGTTAAAGGTCATTTTTGTCTGTTATTATATCTTAAATAAGTAGAAAACTGTATGAGTAGTAGTCCAGAGAAACCATAAATGGCAAGTACATGGGAGAGTCAGCTGTAGAGGGAGAAAAAAATTTGATTTAATTTATCATTTACATTGCAGATATGTTTATCCTGAAAATTCCATGGAAATTTATTTTGAAACACAGAAAGTTCTTTTACTCCACAGTATATGTCTCAGCCTCCAAAATACATATCATCAGAAAGAAGGTCCTGAACACTTGATGATTTTAAGAGTACTCAAAGCCTTGGACATATTGAATTAACCATCCTAGGCAAGTTAACTCTTCTTTTCTTTGAACCATATTATTAATTCAACATTTTAAATAGAGATACCATTTTGCTTTAAAAAAATAAAGTAAATATCCCTACATACACAAACACACATACACACACAAATTCAGCCCAAGGGGAGCTTCTATTTGGCTCAAATTAAATAAGTTGAACAGTAATTCTAAAATAAATATTGACTTTTTGACATTTACAAGTCCTTGGAGAGTATTTGAGGAGACAAGAATGGAGCTGAAGAAACTTTTCTTCACTCCTGACCGTGTGACTATACTATACTTCTAAGACTGGTTCTGTACTGTCTTAGCCCCACTTACTTGCCAATATTCTCTGCTTCCCTCCTAGTACATTTGAACTATTGAAGGGTGCAGTTAGAGAGAAAAAGGAGTACTACTCTAGTTAAAAAGCCCTGTGTTAAGAGATCTATTTAGTCACTAATAAATGTAAGATTCTCAATCAACCTAGGTTGAACAGAAAGAAGTTATTGAAAATACAAACTTTGCCTGATGAGAGAAAAATCAGTGATTTTGGTAAGTTATTCAAAGCTAAAAGGCATAGAATTTATAAAAATGTAAAGAAGTAAAAATTTTTAATTTAGATTTATTTTTGTTTGTTTTAATAAATGACATATATGCATAAAATAATTCTGAGAGAAAATTTTAAACAAATAATTCTCAAGGAATGAAGGAAAATGTTTTGTGTGTGTTTCACGAGAAGACATTAGCACAGGGTCCTGTTACTTTGAAATGAAGCAATAAGGAATAGTCATAAGCACATAATTTTAATGCCTGGAAAAATAAAATTTATAGATCTTTACATCTGTATTACTGAAATTAATCACCTTGACCTTTATCACATTTTCCTTTGCTCTTTGTTCTCTCTCATTCCTTCCTTATCTTCTCATGCATAAATATGCACACTCATATGTGGGTGAGTGGCTTAGTCATTTTTTTCATTGCTGAGACAAGATACCCAACACCCAAAGTTAAGGGAGGAAAGGTATTATAGCTCCCCAGTTCGTAGAGCTTTCAATTCACAGTCGGCTGATTCCAAGGCAGATGGCATAGCCAACAGACACTACAGAGGAGAGACAGCCCACTTGCAGGCAGAAGGCAGGGAGGTAGCAAAACAGCGAAATTAGCAAGGAAGCAGCAACAACAGCCTGCCTCTCCCTTTAGTCCCTTCCAGACTATCTGCCCTTTTGGTGATGCCACCCACCCCCAGAGTGGGTCTTCTCATTATCCACACCCAAAACTATGCCAAAACAACTTAGTAAGTTAGTAATCACACACCCGTAATCCCAGTACCACGCACTATATATCCAGCCGCCTCTGAAAAGTCCCACCTATGACTGCATGAGGCTCTTGGGAACATCTAGAGACAATCTACAATAGGATGTATGTATATAATCTAAGAAAAATATGCATTTGCAATATCAGAGACCTAAGTTTTCAATGCTGTTTATTAGGTTGCGTTGCTTGATCTCCTTAGGTAGTTTATCAACCTTAGTTTTTTATCTCTGTAAATGAAAACTGAAGAAAGAAAGATTCCCTATATATCGCAAAGCGAACCATGGGAATGATGACTTCATCTAGAAATACAAAAATTGGATGTTTGTCTTCCTTTAACAGGTCATTAATCTATTAAAACAGATTGACTAAGACATTTCAGCTGTCTTATGTGTAATTGCAAACTTTTGTATCTTTGGCTATGAGTCACCCAAAGCATGAATCAAATGTGAAGATAAGTTTGTCATTAAGCTTCCCGGTGCAAATCCATGTTTGAAGCATTCTGTTTTTATATATAGTGATAATCCTGTTTTCAGGGGTGTTTTGCAGAGCTAAAAGACAATGAAAAAAAGACACTTATGAGTAAAACAAAGCATTTTAGAGAAAGAATAACTTAAAGGAAGCAAAAAAGTAGGTTTTAGTTGGTCCTTGTATTTAGTAATAATTTTCTCTGAGCTTTCTGGCTGGAAAGGTAAATGGATTGTTGTTTTGTTTTCTGATTACATATTCAACTTTACAGCTAAAAGTAACTTAGGAATCTTCTCGTTTTAATCTTTTAACCAGATAGAAGCCAGGCCAAGAATAAAATTCAAGCCTCCTGAATCTCCAAACATATCTTTCAATGCACAAACTTCAAGTCTGAACATACTTTCCGAAATCATTGTACAAATCACACAGAATAACAAATGAGTTAGTATCTTCAACTATAGCTTTCTTTTTCCAAAGTATGGAAATATATTTCTGGCAATTTATTCCTGCATCAAATTTAAAATAAACATAATCATTATAATCATTTGTCATATTTTGTCATTTATATAAGATAGTTTGTTTTCATTTTATTATTCATACTCAGTGTACTCTGTTCTCTAATATTTTAAGCTAATATAATGTTCACATCTGTAGAACCAAGAGAAACCTAAAGCTGGTCCTGGATGTAGTGATTATCATAGAGCCCTGGTGTAGGGGGTCACCTATCAAAATCATCTGGGAGTGGGCTACCCATGTTCCTTATATCCTGTGTATACAAGACAAGGATCACATTCAGTCTTCTGTCCTTTATAAGGGAAATTTCTTGACATACAGAGAGAGCCAGATGTATCCTGCCTACCACATATACCAGAATAGAATAAAAGTCAAGAACTACTACTGAATAGCCCATAAACCTTAGACATTCTCTGAAACTGAGAGATGATTACCAGATGTGAAAGTGGTAAATTTGTCGTGCCTTTTAGGAAATGATGAAACAAGTTGTATGACAAAATGAGACAAGTAATCTATACATCTGAAGCATGGACAAAAGCAATAAACTTAGAACAAAGAATTAAGTCTTTTAATATCATACCATTTGTTATGCTTTAAAACTGAAAAATAATTTTAAATATATCCTGGGCCGGGGAGTTAGCTCAGTGGTTCCGGCGCCTGTCTTGCAAGCGCTAGGACCCGGGTTCGATTCCCCGGTAACCACATATCTATACTGGGTGTGGAGACTCACGCCCACCAGCAATCAGTACCACATACCACAGTGCCGGGCGTGGTGGCTCGCGCCTGTAATCCCAGCACTCGGGAGGCAGAGGCAGGAGGATTGCTATGATGTGAGTTTGAGGCTGAGCTCAGGGCCAGCCTGAACCACAAAAGTGAGACCCTGTCTCAAAAAAAAAAAATAAATAAATAAATAAAAAATAAATAAATAAATATATCCTGTGCAGGAGGCAAGCTTGTTCTGTAAAGGGCCAACTAGTAAATATTTGAGGCTTTGCAGACCATACAATTTCTTTTTTTGTTTGTTTGGGGTTTTTTTGTTTTGTTTTGTTTTTAATCTTTATTGGTACATTAAATATACACATCATGATTGCACTCCATAATGGGGATTTGTACCAGTATAAGACACAACTTAATTCTCATTTTTTCCCATAGCCCCACCCACCCTACCACCCCCCCATATATATAAAATTTGTTTCCTTACTTTTTTGTTACAATCTCAACATTGTCCCCTTTCACCTTATTTTAC
>PVIR01014427.1:0-40259 GCA_004026965.1 Petromus typicus | reverse complement strand
CACACACACACACACACACACACACACAGATAAACTAGGGGACTGGTGATAAGAATTCACCCAGACTTTAAGATGGGGGCCTCAGATTCACTTAGGCATCGTGACAGGGCCTGGAGATTGACTCTGACCTATATTGCCTTTCACACAGACCCAGAACCAGCTGGTCTACTTCATCCGCCGGTCACCAGTCCCTATCACCCCAGAGAACTTTGAGGCGGCAATACAGTTTGGAACAGTCCGGGGTGCCTACATCCCAGCTATGCTTAGATTGCTCAGTGGAATCTATGCCCCTCAGATCTTTACAAACTCAACCTGGCCTGAGAGCATCCGGAATTATTTTACTTCGCAACTGCACAAGTTCTTGGCCTGCCTAACAGGTGAGTAAGAAGGCTGGAGTGGCTAATTTCTCTCTAGCAGAGCTTGTCAGGAAAGTGGCAAATTCATCCTGGTCAGTAAATGTTTGTTGAATGAATAGAAAGGAGTGTAGGATATGCCCTTTTTGTGACTCTAGAGATTGAACTCTGGGCTGCAGACACGCTAAGCACAGACCACCATTAACACTGTTGGGCCTGTTATTTATACTCAGATCAGCATTTTGTCTCGCAGTGCTGGTGATATTCTTGTGCCTGCCTGTCAAGGCCCTACCACTGAACTACATTCCCATCCCTTAAAGAAGACTCAGATGAAATCTCACTGTGCATATTCCGCACTTAAATACACACGCACACACAAGCATTTTGTTTCTGCATATCCTTAATGTCTTAAATAAAAAACTACAAGTCTTCTTATTTAAAAACTGAAGGACATCAAGTATTATTGGATAATATGTATCAGTTTCTGATAAATAAATTACAATGGTGAAAAAAAGAATTCGCCTTCTAATCCACGTATACTTTGCTAGTGTTGGACTGATGGGGACTGTAAGGGACTTGTACTGTGACAGAGTGTATAAATCTTTAAAACTATTTTATAGCCACTTCTTTCATACATCCATAAGGTTTTTCTTTCCTTTTCTGTCCTTTCCTTTCCTTTTTTTGTTTTGGCAGGTGGGACTGAATCCAGGGTACTTACAGGCTAAGTAGGTGCTTTTCCACTGAACTGTATCCCCAGTTCTTTTTTATTCTGTTTGACACAGGATCTTGCTAGGCTGTCCAGGCTACCCTTTGAGTCACAATCCTCCTGCCTTAGATACCTGAGCAGTAGGGATCACAGGCATTCATCCTCGTGCTGGCTTATTTCTCCTTTTGATATCAAGAGCTTCTGGGGCAGGCAGGCGTGGTGGCTCATGCCTGTAGTCTCATCATTCCGAAAGCTGAGGCAGGAAGGTTGTTGTGAGTTTGAGGCCAGCCTGAACTACATGGTGGGAAAGAAAACTACAAGGTGGGGAGGAAGAAAAGAAAGAAAGTATGGGCTATAGTTTCTTCTGCCTGCCATCCTGAAATGTACATATAGTCATCCCTCGGCATTGTGGGGGATTGGTTCCACGACCCCTTGGATACCAAAATTCTAGGATGCTCAAGTCCCCGTCTCACAGTGCATTACTTGCATATAACTTATGTGCATTCTCTTGCATACTTTAAAATCTCTAGATTAATTATAGCATCTAAAACAATGTAAATGCTATGTGAATAGATATTATGCTGTCTTGTTTAGGGAATAATGATAAGAGAAATATCTGTACATGTTCAGGGAAGATGCAATTTTTAAAAATATATTTTCTGCCTATGACTGGTTGAATCTGTGGGTGCAGAACTTGTTTCTATGAAGGGTGGACTGCATGCCCTGGACTCCCCACCTCAACCATGCAATAGTACTTTTATGTTTGATGCTGGGGGTAGCAAAAACTCACCCCTTTGAACTCCCATGCTCCTTTCTTTAGACACACGTTACAAAATGGAAGGACACACGGTTCTCTACATCCCCGCGGAGACTGAGAATATGAAGCCCGAGGTGGTAGTGAAGGACAAAGAGCTGGTGCAGCGGCTGGAGAGTGAGCGGCGGGCGCTGCCAGCATTTGGCAGGATTTGCGGTGGGAAGAAGCAGCCCAGATGCTGACAAAAGAGCAGAGTTAGATGTGCTGGGTGGTGGCAGTGGCGGTGGTGGGCCGCTCAGAGGAGGGTACAAATGAGGAGCAGTGTGAAGACACGGGAGAGTGTTCACACCCCTCCCCACTGCAGCCTCCATGATCCACTGGACCCGGCAGATAAAGGAGGTGCTCAGCGCCCAGGAGAATGTGGAGACAGGAGAAAGTTCAGGCCCTTTGGAAGAGATTGAGTTCTGGCGCAATCGCTGCATGGACCTGTCAGGCATCAGCAAACAGCTGGTAAAGAAAGGTGTGAAGCATATCGAATCCATCTTGCGTCTGGCCAAGTCATCCTACCTGGCGCCCTTTCTGAAACTAGCTCAGCAGATCCAGGTATGTGAGTGGGCCAGAGACTGGGGAGATATGAGGGGCTGAGAAGACGGAGCCAATCAACACAGAGACTGATTAGATTTAACTTCCAGGGGAAGACAATTGCAGTAGAACAGGGTCACTAAGAAACTTATTGTTTAGGTAGGGAGACATCTAGTTAACCAAACAAACAGATGTTAATTATTCTCTGTGAAACGGACCCCTGTCATCCAGCTGAGAGAAATGGATTTGCATAAATTAGGATTAGTACATGGCTTGAGAACCGAAGATAAATGTATATGGTTCAATCAAGGGAGTTTCCAAATAAACACTTAAAAAAATAAATTTGATATGACAACCTGATATGTTAGGACCAGGTCACACAGAAGATGAGTGGTCTGTCTGATAGCAGAACTCTCCCCTGGGTGAAATTTTCAACTCAGTTAAGGGAACTGAGCCATCGTTCACCAGAGACGTCAAAGCCCTGACTAAGAACAGGGCAGTGAAGGCCCTGGGTGACACCTCCTAGTATGGGATGGAAGTGAGGTCAAGCAGTTGATAATAGCTATGGAATATTCACCTTGTACAGAGTTCTGATTTCAGCCACAGGAACAGACACTGGCTGTGGTGCTTGGTTTCTCAGTCTGAAATACTTTCAGAGAAAGTGGTAAATGAGCCAGGCATGGTGATGCATAGCTGTAATCCCAGAATTCTGGGAGGCTGAGACAGGAAGATCACATATTCTAGCTTAGTCTGAGTAGTTTAGTGACTTAGTGAGAACTTGTCTCAAAATAAACCATGAAAAAAAATAAGGCTAGGAATGTAGCCTCAGATAAAAGGCCCCACGTTCCCTCATTGATACTGGAAAAAAGAAGTAATTGAGTGCAAGGCGATATATATGTACACACTCTGGTCCTGAGAGGAAGGAGAAACCTGAAATGGCCTGAAGTGACTCCTGGGGTGAAGTTCACTGAGAGGGCTTCCTGGAGAGGCGATGAGGATGGCATTCAAGATGAATTCAGAGGTGCTTGCTGTGAGTCAGTTCTTTCCAGCGGTTGAATGGGTTCATGGTTTCTCTCTGCTGCCCCAGGATGGCTCTGGCCAAGCGCAGTCGAACCTGACCTTCCTGTCAATCCTGAAGGAACCTTACCAGGAACTGGGCTCCATGCATCCGAAGGACATCTCCAGCAAGCTCCCCAAGCTGATCAGTCTCATCCGCATCATCTGGGTCAACTCTCCCTACTACAACACCAGGGAGAGGCTGACCTCCCTCTTCCGAAAGGTGTGTGGACGCAGGGGCGGGCAGAACAGTGTTCAGATGGTGGATGCGTTGTCAGGCCCAGACATTTGGAAGACGATGAAACCCCCGGCATACCGTGTCAGAAAGCTGGGGACAGACACAGAGGCGTCCACCCGCCCCACTGGCTTTAGTGATGCTCAGAGCTAGGGTCTGGGCTGAACGTGTTTCTAGAGGCAAGTAGTTTAGGCCGGAAAAAGGCTCTCCAGTGGATGAGCAGCGGGAGGCAGGCAGGAAGGAGAGACTCCCAGGCTGGATTGTGCGGAAGGGAAGACAGCCTTTCCCTCTCATCTCAAAATGGAATTTGCTGGGGGGGGGGGGAGGGGGGGTGCCGCGTAGCTGGTGGGCAGGGGCCGCGCATGTGCAGAGTGGGCGGAGGAGCAGCAAAGGTCCACTGAGGACAAGGAATGCACGTGGAACCCAGGGGTGGAGGACTAGGGTGAGCTGGGTCTCAGGAGAAGTGAGGGACCCGAGGGCGAGACCTGTGAGACACAGTCAGGGAGAAGCAGAGAAAGGGTTGTGTGGAAATGAGGCTGGGCATCGAGGCTGTGGGGTTCCCTTTTGCAGATGAGCAATGAGATTATCCGCTTATGCTGTCACGCCATCTCCCTGGACCGGATCTTTGAGGGATATGTCACTTCCAGCAAGCAGGACCTCCAAGGCTGCATCTTCTGTTGCCAGGCCTGGAAAGATCACTACCTGCAGGCCGTGCAGATGCACTCTCAGTACGACTCTCATGTGCTGCGCCCCGGTCATTCCGGCGGAGGGAGATTCTGATTCCTTTCATGTGAACTTTTTGTAGCCTATGAATTGTTTTTCTAGACCTCAGAATGCTTTCACTCAGGCGGGGTTTTCTCTTTGAAAGCAAATACTTAGCTCAGAGCCCTGGGATCTCTTTACTTTGATAATCTCCCCTTTCAGATTCCAGGAAAATTACTAGACTACTTGCCTCTGGGTCTTTTCTCTAAACTTGGGCCACACTATAAAATTCCACCCTGCATAAACCTTCTCTTAGAGCCTAGACACCGTGTCTTCTTTCTGGTTCTTGTCACCTCGAGTCTCTTCCCTTGGGATTCAGGGAAAGTACTTTTTATGAGCTTCCGGTCTAAGTTGACATGGGACAGTTGACCCCTGGTGTTCTATTTTTAAAATCAGTCCACCTTTCTCCTGATGCAGGTTTTCCAGTCGGGGCTGGGTCCTAGACCAGACCAGCATATTTGCTCAGGTTGATGCTTTTGTGCAGCGCTGCAAGGACCTGATTGAGGTGGGAACACTGTCAGGGAAGGAGACTCAAAAGCCAACATCAGACCCTCCAGGACCTCTCTCTCCAGGAGCTAGGCCAGATGGGGCAAAGGCTGATTAAAAGACTAGAGTTAGAACTCTTAACTGCCTTGGCCCTTCCTGCAGAAAATGTGCCCTTCCACCACCCTGTTCTTTTTGGCTTTTGCTGTTATCACTGCCCTAGCATCTCGTTTCACTCTGCAGCCCAAATTTATCCCAGCTCCTTCTGTATCTGGTTGGTCTTCCCTAGTTCTTAGACATTTGAAGCTGTATCAAAGAGCTCTGGACACACAAGTTCAGAAAGGAAAACAGGAGCTCTCACGCTGGCTTCTTTTTAGGTCTGCGACTGTCAGTACCACTTTGCCCGTTGGGAAGATGGCAAGCAAGGTCCCCTTCCTTGCTTCTTTGGTGCCCAGGGGCCACAGATCACACGGAACTTGCTTGAAATTGAAGATATCTTTCATAAAAATTTGCACATGCTGCGAGCTGTCCGTGGAGGCATCCTGGACGTCAAGAATACCTCCTGGCATGAAGACTATAATAAGTGAGCAGACTGTGAGCTGATAGGGTGGGGAGGGAGATCTGGGGAAACAGGAATGGCAGGGATGTGGGACATCCCCAGGGGAGGTGGGAAGACCATTAGCTCAGGGACAGGATGGGTAGAAGAGAGCACTGGGGAGGCAGGAGCGTTCCAGACCACTCTCTGGGACTTGAGTCTCGGTTCTGCCACATGCTGAGTATGCGTCAGGCAGATTACACTCAGTTGGGGCTATCCTCCCTCATCTATAAATAAGTCAATGATAAAATCTATTTCTTAGCAATGTTTGGAGAATGAAATAGATTCATGGATGAAAAGCACTTAGCCCAGGGCCTGGCTTGCAGCAAGCCCCAGGGCACATTGACACCTACGATTCCCACCCAGGGGCTGTGTTTGGGCCCCGCTGAGGGCGCCCACGTGCCTGTCTGGTGGTGCAGGTTCCGCTCTGGAGTGAAGGACCTGGAAGTGATGACCCAGAACTTGATCACCTCAGCCTTTGAGTTGATTCGCGACGTGGAGCATGGGGTGCTGCTACTGGACACCTTCCACAGACTGGCGACCCGGGAGGTGCGGCTGCCTGCTCCCTTGTGATCTCTGTATTCCTTCAGTTCCTCCACCCACCCGCTGAACCTCCCATGCCACTTTTCTTCCCTTTGTACCCTGGCTCCCACATCCCTAAGGACGGCGGCTCCTGCTGTATGTAGAGCTTCCGAGCAATTAAAGAAAGTGCCTCCACGGAGGCATGTCGTCCATGTCTTCCTTAGGCCATCAAGCGAACGTATGACAAGAAGGCAGTCGATCTGTACATGCTGTTCAATAGTGAGCTGGCCCTTGTGAATCGGGAGCTAAACAAGAGGTGGCTGTATCTGGAGCCCTACATGGCCCAGTATTCAGGACAGGCGTACTGGATGCGGATCCTCCGGCGGCGCATCGACAGAGTCATGAATGTAAGTGCCTGCTTCCTTCAGCCTCCCTTCCCAGTGAGATGCACACTGTACTGCGTGCCGGGAGGACGGGACAGGTCCAGAGAGGTTCTGTGCGGAGTTTTCATGGCCAGAGAACGTCAGATGAAAGGAGGGAGGGGCAGGTTCAGTCCAATGGGATTGGCCCTAGGTTTGGTTCACAGAAAGGAAACAGGTGGCTGGTAGAAGAGGTCACCTTAGGAATTTCCGGTCTGGGTGGAGGGGAGGAATAGCACCAGTGTTGGGCAAGTTGGGCCAGCAAAAGAGTAACTGAAACAGGTGATTTAAGACCTAGACAGATCTTCCTGGGCCTGGTCTCTCAGCAAGAACAGGCACAAAGAGGGCCTGGGATTTAGCTCAGTGGTTCCAGTGCCTACCTGAGAAGTGCAAGGTCCGGAGTTTGATCCCCAGTACCACATACCACAATGCTGAGCGTGGTGGCTCACACTTGTAGTCCCAGCACTCAGGAGGCAGAGGTAGAAGATTTGCTGTGAGTTTGAAGCTGGCCTGGGCTACCTACAAAAGCAAGACTCTGTCTCAAAGAAACAAGGCAAAACCATTGAACACTTTTTGGGGGGAATATAACTCAAAAGTTATTGAGGAAATGACATGCTGTTGTCTTATTCGTCTAGGAGAACATGAGGCAGCCTCCAGTTATTTGGGCTAAGATGGGCCAGCAACTGCTGCAACTAGTTCTCATCTTTATATCTCTTAAATCCTTCAACTTCTCTGATTTAGTGATCATTTTTACTAGTGTCTATTGGTCCCACAGAATAGCAGGTTTCTGTATAAGTACATTTGCACATACCTGTAACATGCTTTGATCATCTCTAACTGCCATGATACTTTGGTCCTCCCTCCCCTCTCCACCTTGTTCCCCTCCTCTTTTCTAATAGTCTTCTTTCTACTTTCATGTCTTCTCTCTTTCAGATTCCACTGTGATTTATTCTTTCCTCCCAACTCTTTTCTTGTGCTGAATCTTCAAACTTCTCTCTCCGCCCTCCGACTCCCTTTCCCAGTGCGCCTTGGTGTCCTTCATTTTTCTGTTTAGCTCTGTCTTCCTATGGTGTTGTCCAGGCCGTCAACTTCCACAACCAGCCTTACATGCATTAGTAGTGCGCCTGTGCGTGTGGAGGGGGTCTTGGAGCAATGGTTCCGCCTGGAAGGAGATGAAAAGATCCTACAAGAACCCATGTTCTCCCCTCTTAGTGCCTTTCTAGTGCCCATTTTCTGCCCCACATTGGGACTGGAGAGGAAAGTGTACACACTTACCAGCAGATGGTTCAGGCCATTGACGAAATGGTTCGAAAAACCTTCCAAGAATGGACGTCAACACTGGACAAGGACTGCATTCGGCGGCTGGACATCCCCTTGTTACGAATCAGCCACGAGAAGGCCGGCATGCTGGACGTCAACTTTGACAAGTATAGGATGCGCTGTGGTCCCTTCTCGCTACCCTTGGTGCCGGTTCCTTCTCCAGCCCTCCCAAACTTGTCTCCCGTTTTTTGATTTCCCTCTCCCTTTCTCTCTCTCTCTCACTTTTACTGCAGTATCTTTGCTATCACTTCTTCATTTTAGTTTTACAGTTTATTTTTAAAAAGAAGAAAAAAAGTGATGGAAAACAAAACTATCCACTCACCTACACTACTAAGCCAGTGATGTAGATGTTCTGCCACTAGATGGCCATGATGGCCCAGCTAAGTCACCCACGCCAGGGCTTCCGTGAGAACCGATGGACAGGGCTGTTTTTAGCTTTGAAATTAGGACATTTTGTATTATAATTTTAAAGCTATGGCTGTTCATTAGTTGATTCAAAACTATGCAGTGAGAGCCATTGTATATATTAAGAACTGAAGGAGGCACAGTAAAAGTGCAAATGACCAAGTCCCTGCCCTTTAGGAGTTCAGGAGAAAGAAACTAGGAAAGCCAGCTGTGTGCAGAGTTTACAAACCTTCTGGTCCCAGATTTTCCCTAACAAGAAGGAAATAACTTCCCATGTGATTGGTGTTGACCCCCTCTTGTCATCAGCTGTGCCCTGGAGCAGGTGTCGCTTCTTGTGCCACTAGGCTGGTGCCCTGGCCTTTACTTTAACCCATAAGGTCCAGTTGCATTGGGCACAACTGAAGAAGGGGCTTTGCCTTTGCTAGCGAGGGCCTGTGTCTATCTTGGGTCCCAGGGACAGGTGAGGTTGCACGGGTCTGTCCTGGAGCCAAAGGTGGCCTGGCTGGGAAGAGTGGCAACTACACTGGAGAAGAGAAGCAAGAGAAGCGAGATGGACGAGCCATGCCGAAGGTCAGGTAAAGCGGGGAGGTGAAGCCATGTGAGAAAGGAGGGGACATCAGAGCTACACGGAGGAGGAAGTCACTGAGGACCAGAGTGTGACAAAGGAGAAAGTAAGGAGTTTGGGATAAGCTTTGCCTGCCTGTGGTGGGGTTTGTGGCTTCATGGCCTATAGCCCTGAGGTGTAGCCAAGAGGAACACTATAAAAATTGCTTCATAAGTTGGTGATAAGATTCGAGGCCAGAGTTAGTGTGTTTGTGACATTTGGAGACACGTTACCCCATCAAGCTGGTCCCCTTGAGGGCCTGGCATAGACACTCTTGGCTGGAATGGGTTTGAGCTCACATGACACCCGTTGCCCTTCTACCATGAAGGAAAAGATTGTATCACATCAGAGAATTTCTTCAACGTTAATCATCAATATTCACACTTTAAATGTGAGAGAAAGCAGTTGAGGCAAGAGGTAAGGAAATGCACTATGGAAGCACTGGTTGGTACCCACTTCCCTCTACTTTCAGGACCACCCAGTGGGAGGCAGATAAAGCACGAACTTCAGTGCCAGGCCCTCCAGTGAGAGCCTGAACTCTGGTCACAGCACCCGAGAGCCACCAAATTTCTCTTAAGTTTCCTTTGTTTAAAATTAAAAATAAAAACTCCGAGGTTATTGTGTGGCAAGATAACATATGTAAATGTTCTCACAAGGGATAAGCAAAAATAAACATTGTTATATTAGTAGTATTAGGTACTGGGCTTCAAACTTAGGGCCTTGTGCTTGCCAGGCAGGCATGGAGTTACTATTATTATCTTTCATTTTCGGTATTGGAGATTGAACTTGTGACCTTGTGCATGTGAGGCAGGTGCCAGAATCACTGAGCTAAATCCTTGGCCCCTTATTATTATTATTATTATTAGCAGTACCAGCGATCAAACGCAGGTCTTTGCACTTTCCAGGCAGGTGCGGCATCCCTGAGGTACATCTCCAGTCCTTATTTTTTGGTTTTTGAGACAGTCTCACTAGGTAGGTTAGGCTGGCTTTGAACTCACAGCAATTCTTCTGGCTCAGCCTTTCTAGGGCTGGGATCACAAGCATGTGCCACCATGCCTGGCTAATAAGCATTATTTTTACCTTAAAATTGCCTCAAAAAACTTGAGGAATACAGGAGTCAGGAACTTAGAAGTCAGATGTGGTGGTATGCACCTCTAATCCCAGCTACTTAGGAGGCTGAGGCAGGAGGATCACTTGAATCCAGGATGGGTAATGATGACTGTCTTGGGTAATGTATCTCATCTTAAACAACAAAACAGATAAATTTAGCAAGCTGGCATATGGTTTTAATTCTTTTTTTTTTTTCTTTGAGACAGGGTCTTGCTTTGTAGTTCAGGCTGGCCCTGAGCTCAGCCTCAAACTCACATCACAGGGATCCTCCTGCCTCTGCCTCCCAAGTGCTGGGATTACAGGCGTGAGCCACCACGCCCGGTACTGTGGTATGTGGTACTGGTTGCTGCTGGGCGTGAGTCTCCACACCCAGTATTGTATATGGTTAACTAGGGAATTGAACCTGGGTCCTTGCACTTGCAAGACACGCGCTGGAACCACTGAGCTAAATCCCCAGCCCTGTGGTTTTAATTCTTAAAACAGTTTAATCCTTTAGAAGGACTAATAGATGCACATGGTACAAAATTCAAGTTACAAAAAGATATAGAATTAAAAGTCTCCCTTAAATGCTATTCTCTATAACCCAATTTGTCATAAGTCTGCATAAGCATTCCTTTTTTTTTTTTTTTTTAGTTTTTTGAGACAGGGTCATACTTTGTGGTTTGAGCCAATCCTAAGCTCACTATGTAGCTCAAGCTAGCCTTAAACTCACAGCAATCCTCCTGCCTCTGCCTCTTGCATGCTGAGATTACAGGTGTGAACCACCACACCTGACTCCAGCATTCTTTAAAAAAAAAAAAAAAAGAAGAAGAAATAGCATATTATAAAAATTATCCTGTGTATTCAAAGTAATTTCAAAACATTTAACTTTTTCATTATAAAATTAATTATTGGGCTGGGGATTTAGC
Organism: Petromus typicus; assembly: GCA_004026965.1. Lineage (NCBI taxonomy): Eukaryota > Metazoa > Chordata > Mammalia > Rodentia > Petromuridae > Petromus > Petromus typicus. Next base: position 29,445 of record PVIR01014427.1, on the reverse strand, counting down.
TGAGTGGTTCCGGCACCTGCCTAGTGAGTGTAAGGGCCCAGGTTCGATCCTTGGTACCACATACAACAATGCCGAGCATGGATGACTCTCCCCACCAGCAATCAGTACCACATGCCACAGGCCTGGGCATAGTGGCTCACGCCTGTAATCCCAGCACTCGGGAGGCAGAGGCAGGAGGATTGGTGTGAGTTCAAGGCTGAGCTCAGGGCCAGCCTGAACTACAAAGTGAGACCCCCATCTCAAAAAAAATAATAATTATTATTGATCATTTTAGGAAAGTTGCAAAATGTAGGAGAATACAGGAAGAAAAAAATTCCTCAGTGATAACCACGTCTAATTTAATTTGTGTTTATCTTTTTATTTATTCATTTATTTGGTGGTCCTGGTGATTGACTCCAAGGTCTTGCGTGAGTTAGGCAAACTGCCATTAAGCTACAGCCAGTTTGAGGATATCTACTTAGAATAATGGCTGCTGTTATCGTCTCTTATCTGGAGCACTCTCTGCATAATCTTTACAGTAGAGTTTAACCAGACCACTTTAGGCCAAATATTTATGGTCCAGGTTTATGTGAAACCCAAATAATAGCTAGACACTTCTTTAAAGTGAAGAGGTATATATTCATGTCCTTTGGCAGTGGTTTTCTAGAAATATATGATACTTTTATTTTGTGGTTTTAAGATAAACTGCTTCAATCTGGTAAATAATGGAAGAAAAAGAGCTTGATGGTGAGTGAAGGATTTTGAAAAGTTTGGGCTCATTAAATCCATAAAGAAATCCAAGGCAGTTTCAGTATCTAAAACTTATTAACACTCCTCAGGAGCGCAGATAACTTTATCAGGTTTACTGGTCATGTTCAAGGTCTGGTTAAGATCTTGAAATAAGCATACTTTTGAAATGTCCTAATGGGCCTCTGAATTACCTGACTCTCTCTTAGTTCTGGGCAGCTTCCAGTCCCTAAAAGTATTTATTTTATCCCACAAGGGGTTTTGTTATTCCACCTTATATCCCAAATATTTAAACTATGAAGTCCAAATTGGCTTTTACCACTTTTTATGGCCAGACCAGCTTTAGAGATTGCACTTAACACAAACATATTGCAGATGTCTCCTGCATCCTGGTTGAAAGGCCGGTGTTATCGGTCAGCGCAGCAGGCGGGACTTCCCCAGGACAGGAAAGGGGCAGCGGCGCTGCTGCCTTTGTTTCTAAGGCTTTCTTGTCTCTTACAGCACTTTTCCTCCTGGCTGGTTCGCTCCAGGCCACCAGCACCGAACTCAGCTGGCTTCACTTTCCTACTTCTCTTGTCTGATGCCATGTTTGAGGACGTGTTATAAAAATACTTTACAAAAATGATTTCCCAAGTGAATTTTTAAAAAGAAATCCTGTGTGTCGATACAATAAAATTTGCATACTGGAAATTATTGGCAAAATTCTGTCAGAGATTGAACATCAGGATTGAAAAAGATTCTTTATAGGATTTTCAGTTCCACCTCGGGAAGATATTGTCAAATTGAATATTGTGCCTTAAAGTTATTTTGAAAATCCTCTCCAGTTGAAAAAAATAAAGGATAGGCCAGGGATGTAGCTTAGTGGCTGTCTGCCTGCCTGCCAAGTGCAAACTCCTAAGTTCAATTCCCACTACTGAAAAAAGAAAAAGAAAAAGAAAGGAATACTGTGTTTTGGCTTATTGTTGGCCAATATGCTTGCCTAAGTGGATTTGCCTTTATGTCTATGAATAGACAAATCCAAGCCTCTAGTTTGAAGTACATACAAGAATATACTTATGCTACTAGATATGTGAGCATTTTATGAAGTCCCTCCAGCCTCTCCAAACAGTCATAGCATAATGTTTTGGTCAAATTGCTATTCAGTGTTTAATTATGGCTCTATTAGAACTGCTGACTGCTGAGCTGAGTTGTGTTATGTACAGTAGCTCTCTATAACAGCAATCCAAAAACACTGTCTTGACTTATCTTGAAAGACTCACACAACTTCTATTAGAGTTTTTTGTTATAAATGATCTACTTCATTAGTATAGTAGTTAATCTCCTACTGTGCTTAGTTTACAAATTAAACTTTGCTTGTAGGTATGTGGGTATAGGAAAAAACACAGTACATATATGGGTAAGGACCCTCTCGGGTCAGGCACCTACTGAGGTTCCTGGAGAGGAGCCCGTGTGGATAGGACTACTGTGGTTCGTTCCTTGTTTACATGATAGTTAGTCTTTTTGAAATTAATAATTATGCTTTTTTGTTACCACACTGTTATCATTATTTCTTCTAAATCAACTAATAAAATCCTTTTGAATAATACTTTTCCTCACAAGCTGACCTATTAGCTGTGTTAATGGTTTCGAAGCTGTCTCAGATCTGTCCCTCTCCTATGCTCCTGCCTTGTCTGACTTGTTGGCTCCAAGGCCTTCTACTGAGATTTCATCCTGGGGCTTTTCCGAGTCTCCTCTTGTTGATTTTTTTTTTCTTTTTGTGATGTAGGGGATCAAACCTAGGGCCTCTCACATGTTAGATGAATGCTGCATTACTGACCTAGATCCTGGCCCTCTTGTTTGATTTTCTATTTCTTCTGTCTTCCTGTTTCTTGGTTTATGTCTTTGTTCTGATATAGCACAGCCTTTCTTTAAGAATAATGTGTAGGAACTGAAATTTTAAAGTTCCTGCATGACTGGCAACAACTATTTTACTGCCCTTTATTTCCTGGACATTTGCCTGAGTTTGGAATTCTAAGATCAAGTTGTTGTTGATTTTGGTCTTTCTCCTATCACTTTGGAAGCTTTTTGTTGAGATGAGATTTTTCTACATTACTGGGGCTGGGCTGGAGCTCCCAGCCTTCTAGTCTCAGCTCCCTGAGTAGTGGGGATTACAGGTGTGTGCCACTGTGCCTGGCTGGAGGCTCTTCACGTCTAGTGATTCATGGCTCATTTGTGTTTGTGAGAGGCTTACTTGTTTTGAAGAAATTTCAATCATTTCAGAAATAATGCATATTTATCAGTGGAGATCTTCCCTTTCTTCTACAGTCTCTTAAAGCATGTATCAGGAATGGAGGAGCAGTTGGAAAGAATTGTACATATTAGGAGATTATTCTCCTGTAAAGAAGATAAAAATATAATTTTTTGCAAAATTTGAAATATAATATTATTTGCTATATTGGTGATTCCATTGTTGCCTTAGAACAGACAGCAGTTCTGGAATTTTTCCTTTAATATTCTTCCCCCCCAATATTCTTTCCACATAACACTTCAATAATGTTCAGAATGCAGGGCTGTCAGTGTAGTGGGTTTTCTGCAATTAATGGCATGCTCTGGTGTCTCCTGTATGAGTGGAACACCATTTGTTGAAAAAACATTGTACTATCTTTCTTTTCTTGAAGTCTGTATACATTATTTGGTGGACTCTTTATATATCATATGTGATATTTTATTTTTATTGCTTTAATTGTCATTGGTCTCTTTTCTTCCATAATAACATTTAACTGGTTGTAGCCAGTTTTTATATTAGAAAGTTTTAATTTTTATAATTTTGTACCTAGCCAATTTTACAAATATCTTATTATTTAAAATAGATTTTTCCCCCCCTTAAAAATATTTTTATTATGCCTGGCATGGTAGGTAGTGCATGCCTATAGTTCCAGCACTTGGAGGCTGAAGCAGGAAGATTGCTTTGAGTTCAAGGCCAACATAAATTAAACAGCAGGTCTTTCCTCAAAGAAAAGTAAATCAATAATTTTTCTTATTTTGAGACAAGGTCTCACTTTGTAGTTCAGGATGACCCTAAAGTCACTATATAGCCCAGGCTAGCCTTGAGCTCATGGCAATCCTCCTGCCTCTGCCTCCCAAGTGCTGGGATTACAGGCATGAGCCACCATGCCTAGCCCTGTGGCATGTGGGTAGTTGGGACAGAGCTTGGGACCTTGCACTTGCCAGGCAGATGCTGGAACCACTGAACTAAATCCCTGACCTCAACAATTTTTTTTTTTTTAATGAAACATATTGTAGACATAGACATACTTAAAACTCATATGCCCAGTCAGGGAAATCAAACCTTTGTGCCACCTCTTCAGTCAAGAATAGATATTGCCAACTCCAAAGTCACCCCCATCATTATTTTCAGTTGAGATGGTTAACACTTAAAGTGCAGGAGATTTTATATAAAAAATTCACCCTGTACCCTTTGTTGAAGTCAGAAAACGTGGAGCCCTTAGCTGTGGCCTTCTCAGACGGTGTGCCCGCACTCAAGTGCGGCATGAGGCCGAGGGTCACTTGTTCTGGGTCGTCCCACTTTCTCAGGAGGTATCTGAATTTCAGAACTTTGCTTCAGAGTATAAAAACAGGAGGGGCTGGTGGTGGTAGGATGATGGAAAGTGAGCCCAAGGGCACACACGTGGTTCAGGAGGAAGGGCGCTGCTGTCCCTGGGGTGGAGCCATCCCTCGTGAAGCTCTTCCTCAGGTGCTGTTCTTCCTGGTGGCACTTTTCCTGGAGTGCTGGTCTTCCTGGGGTATAGTGTTTCTCTGGAACAGCAGGTCCAGGGTTCCAGAAGAGATCGTTTGTGGCCACATTGACCTGGAGGTGCCCTCGTGCCTCGTCTGAGGGGAGAAATGTCTGGGAGGCAGGTGGTTCACTAGATGTAGAGCTCTGCCAGGCGTGGTGGTGCGTGCCTGTTATCCCTGCCTGCAATCCCAGCCCTCAGGAGGCTGAGGCAGGGGATCGGTGGGGTACACCTAGGGAACAGCGTGTTTGAAGAAGTGGGGCATACTCCACAGCGATGGGAAAACCCACAGGAAGATCCAGGAGGGAAAGTCTGAGCAGCGTCCCTGGGGCTCAGCCATGAGAACCTCTGATGAGCGTGGTGAGTTTCTGAGGTAACAGTGGGTGACGTGGGGCACCTGTTCTCCATGGATGAGAGTGAATGGGAAGTAAGGACAGGAAGGGAACCTTCTAGGAGAGTCCTGTGGAGGAGCCAGGGTGAGCAGCAGAGGCCAGAGTGTGGTACCTATAGCAGGTTAAATGTATAAAAATTTATTTATTTATTTTTGACACAGGATCTCGCTATGTAGCCCAGGCTGGGCTTGAACTCATGGCAATCCTCCTGTCTCAGCCTTCCAAGTGCTGAGACTACAGGCATGTGCCACTGCACGCAGCTATAGAAGTATGAATGTAGAAAAGAGTTATTTTTACTCATGCACCAACGTGCCATATTTCAATGTGGGGAGAAACTAGTAGGTTGAGGATATTAGTAGGTTGAATTGGAGAAAATGGCATCTGAGAAAGGAGGAAATGAAGGCTGGGTGGGGAGTTTAACCTTGGATGGGGGAAGGAACTCTGTCATAAATGGGAAAGGGCCTACGTGCGGAGGCAGCTGACTTCGCATGTTTTATAACAGGAAGCGGGTGGAGGTGTCCCTGATGGCATTTTCATCTCTGTGACTGTGGGGTGAGGCTCTTTGCTGAGAGAGTAAGGAAGACCAGCTTCAAGAAGAGTGGAGAGGGTTTGCAAATAGTTCCTTGAGGGAATAAGAAAGAGAACAGAGTGGGCAGAGACGGGCCTGGAGCCCCGAGGCCGGCGCCTGCACGGGAGGAGAGGACCTGAGTAGTGTTGATGCACAGGGTCCGTGATTTTTCTCCAGCATCGCTTGGCTTGGATTTGACCAGCATTTGGGGTTTCTGTTAGATGGTTTACGGAGTGAGGATGGGTGAGAAGGGCAAGGGGCTCGGGGTGTGGCTCTCAGGAGGATGCAGGTGCTTTGCACATGTTAGACCTTGGGCTCAGTCTCCAGAGGCAATAAAGACAGACAGACAGAGACAGACAGACAGATAGGCAGCAATGTCTGTGGTGGAGAAAGTGAAGGGAGGAAGGCTCAGGGAGTCAGGAAGAGACAGCAGGGCTTGGCAGGTCCCCATGAGGCCAGGGCACAGGGGGAGTGTGTGGAAGAAGGGAGGCGGAAGCCGGCTCGGGAGCAGGTGTCGGCATCACAGTCTCAGATACAGATGAGCTGTGAACGTGTTCCAAGGTAGAGCAGGGAGTAGCACCTGGAACAGAAGAAGAAGGTCACTGGGTAGAAGGAGGCAAAGCACACTTGGGTGAGAGTTGCATGTACAGTGAAAACTCTTCTGGAATGTCGTTTAAGAAAGGAAAAAGAAACGTGTAAAATCAGTCTTCATACTCAACCCAGTAATCATCACAAGATATTATCATTCCCACACAATCAATATAAAACTTTTTTTTTTTTGAGACAGTCTCACTTTGTAATGCAGACTGACCTTGAATTCACAATAATCCTCCTACCTCGTCCTCCCAAGTGCTGGGATCACAGGCGTGAACCAACATACTCAGCTAATATAAAATTATCAATGGAGTATTTTCTATTCTTTTTGTAGATCAAGTTCCCTCTGCCTTCCACCTCTATGTGTTTTTCTCTACCTTTGGTGAGATTTTTTCCAGTTTGACCTAATGTCTTTCTTTCAATTTTTAAATGTTTCTAACATTTCTAACTTCTAAAAGCTTTTGTTTTTATTTTATTTAATCACTTTATTTGACGAGGGGTCAAACTCAGGACTTTGTGCTTGTCAGGCAGACATAATGCCACTGAGCTACACTCTAGCCCTAAAAGCACTTCTAGTCTTCCTTTTTTGTAGCATCCTCTTCTTTCATGGATGTTTTTTTCTTCTCCTTTTCCTTCTCTTTCTCTTCCCCCTCCTCCTCCTCCTCCTATTTTTGTGCCAGGGATCAAACTTTGTGACCTTGCACTTATGACGCTGGTGCTGGAATCACTGAGCTAAGTCCCCAGCCCCTTGTGGATGCTTTTCTATGTCTCTTATTTCTCTCAGTCAACAGTTTTGTTGACTTTTCTTATTTGGGTTGAGCAGTCCTCTTGTTCTCTTCTATTTGCTTTTTTGTTTGTTTGTTTGTTTGTTTTGGCTTCTAGCCTTGGGACGAGGCAAGAAAGAGGACAGTTCTGTGGTCCTTGGTTTTCATTTAAGGAAGGGAGCTAGGGCCGGAGATTTGGCTCAGTGGTTCCGGCGCCTGTTTTGCAAGCACAAGGACCCAGGTTCAATCCCCGGTAACCATATACAGTACTGGGAGTGGGGGCGTGGTAACCATGTACAGTACTGGGAGTGGGGGCGTGGTAACCATGCACAGTACTGGGAGTGGGGGCGTGGTAACCATGTACAGTACTGGGAGTGGGGGCGTGGTAACCATACACAGTACTGGGAGTGGGGGCGTGGTAACCATATACAATACTGGGAGTGGGGGAGTGGTGGCTCACACACTTGGGAGGCGGAGGCAGGAGGATTGCTGTGATGTAAGTTGGAGGCTGAGCTCAGGGCCAGCCTGAACTACAAAGCGAGACCCTGTCTCAAAAAAAAAGGGAGAGAGCTAGAAGCTGACTGGAAGTTCTGGTGAGAGGTAGGTAGGGCTTGTTAGGTTTGCTGCAAGGTCATATAGGGCGGCTGTTTTTGAAGGAGGCCTTGAGGCCCACACCTTTAGATTTTTCCTCTTAAACTAATCGGAAGCCACAGAAAAACATCTTCCAAACTTCATCCCAGTGAGCCTGAGTCCCTTTGCCAACATGTGGTTTCTGTGTGGAAGCTACTAGAATCTTAACCTTCAGGAGGTGTCTGGCCACATAATACCTCTGCTCTTAGTACATTCCTCTCTCTTTCAAGTCTGTTTGCCTTTCTTTTTTCTCTTTCTTCCTTGCCTTCCTTCTTTCCTTCCTTCCTTTTTTTCCCTTTTCTCCTACTTTCTTTCTGGACCACGGATAGAACTCAGGATCTTCTGCTTGCCAGGCAGGCACAGCACCACTGAGTTATATTCCTGGCCCCCGAAGACCCTTTTGTCAGACTATAGGCCTCCAGTGCTTTGCTGAGGTGAGAAGAGGCTTGTTTCACTGTGCAGAGAAGGGACACAGGGCCACAGCTCTTCCAGTTTGAGTCCCATCTTCCACCTGCTTCTAGAAATTTCGTTGGGGTCCCTTGGATCTTAGTTTCTAGTTTCTCAGCTGTCTTCTGTGTGAGCGTATTCTTCCCTTTGCTCCTTACCCTTCTGCTTTTTGACTTCCACACTTGTCTGGTGTCTCCCTGTGTCTGTGGGTTTTCCTTTTTCTCGGGAGGTGGGGGGCGGGAGCCAGTATCACTGTCCAGTCTGCCTCAGTCACCTGGAAGTTTCACCCGCTCTCTAAATTCCTTTGTGCGTCCCAGCCACACACGGCTTGTTCCACCGCCGGCTCTGGTAGACCCCTTCGACAGTCCCTTCCACAGCTCTGCTTTTCTGTCCCTCCAGGTTCCTTTCGGTTCTCTTTGTGGAGATTGACTATTGGGAGCGGCTGCTATTTGAAATTCCCCATTATGTGGTGAATGTAGCCGAGCGAGCTGAGGACTTGCGTATTCTGAGGGAGAATCTGCTCCTTGTTGCCCGAGACTACAACAGGTAGGACTCGGTCTCCCTGTAGCCCTTCAGGATGTGGTGGTGTTCGCCCCTTCATTTTATCTACCTTGTAATATTGTTTATTCTGTACCGTTTCTGTCCCTTATTACACGTTGTCCATATAAAAAATACTTTCCCAGTAATTTCTCTTATGGTCCTGTTGTCATTTCTGTCCCTTGTAGTTTCATCTTCTGCTGAATAGCAGCGTGCAAACAACCAAGTCCCCTTCCATCCCATGAGACCCTTCTTTAGCAATGAAATTAGGTGGCATTAGTATCAATGGGCACAAAATGGCACCAGATTCATTGAGCCAAAGCCATGATGCCCCCATGTACTCCCATCCCCTTGGTCTCTAAACTCCTGCTACCCATCACTGGAGTGTCAGTTTGCTCGGGGTTAGACACTGTCTAGTAAGTTCAGCTTGCTGTAACAAAATACCACAGATTGGGTGACTTATAACAACGGAGATTTATAAACCATGGTTCTGGGTGCTGGGAAGTCGAAGATCCAGGTAGATTTAGTGTCTGGTAAGAGCCCCTTTCCTAGTTGTGTCCTCACATGGTAGAAGGTGAGAGGCGCTTTCTCGGTTCTACACATCAAGGCACCAGTTCCATTCACGAGGCTTAGCCCTCAGGACCTAACAACCATCTCCCAGAGGCCCAATGCCTCACACTGCTGCTTGGGAAGTGAGTATCTCAACATATGGACTTGGGGATGGGGTAGGGCTCAAGCATTCAGACCACAGAGGGTAAGTTTCTTGGTAAAAGTCCAAGGGGGTGGGACAAGAAATCTTGTTTGAGTGTTTTAGAACTGCTGTATTCAAGATGGTAGCCTCTAGCCATATGTGGCTATTTCCAATTTGTTAAAATTTCAAAATGAGGGTGCACATTGGCTCAGATCACATTTCCTAGACTCCATAGCCACATGTGATTAATGTCAACTATATTGGATAGCAACATAGTTAAGAACATTTCTCTTTTTTTGGAGATAGGGTTTCACTTTGTAATTCAGACTGGCCTTGAACTCACTATGTAGCCCAGGCTAGCCCCGAATTCACAGCAATCCTCCTGCCTCTGCTTCTCAAGTGCTGGGGTTATAGACATTAGTCACCATGCCTGCCATTGTGGATTGTGGTTACGGGGGATCGAACTCTGGACCTTGCGCTTGCCAGCCAGACACTGGAACCACTGAGTTTGATCCCTAGCCCTAGCTTAGAGTACTTCTACTGGCATAGGAAGTTTCTTTGGAAAACACTAGTTTAGAATTGAACCTTCAGAGTCCCTTCTCCAGTTTCCTGGGGTTGAGAGGCCTTCAGAATTTGTCCCCACCAGCTAATAGTCCTCTCTTAATCACAGGATTATTGCCATGCTGTCCCCAGATGAACAGGCCCTGTTCAAAGAACGTATCCGGTTCCTGGATAAGAAGATCCACCCTGGCCTAAAGAAGCTGAATTGGGCCTTGAAGGGGGCCAGTGCCTTTTTCATTACAGAGTGCCGTATACATGCCAGCAAGGTGGGCGTCTACAGCCTTCCAGGCTAATCGGAAGGCTGGCATGTCTGATGTGGGAGCAGAAACACTTTGAGTAGCATAAAAGAAGTTAAACCTGGGGGAGGGACTTTTCTTTATGTTAGCAACTCTAGCTGGAGGGCAAGGAGAGAACTGGATCAGGTCTATAGGGTCTGAAAGTCCCCCATGGGAGGGAGATCCAAGAATTCAAGGGGTTGGTACACTTCAGTGGAAGATATGCCAAATCAGAGAAGGTGGCCATCTGTGAAGCACGGCGGTGTCTGACTCCAGGTGCAGATGATTGTGAATGAGTTCAAGGCCTCCACTCTGACCATTGGCTGGCGGGCCCAGGAGATGTCAGAAACGCTGCTAGTTCGCATTAGTGGCAAACGACTGTACAGGGACTTGGAGTTTGAGGAAGACCAAAAAAAACATCGGGCAGCCGTACAGCAGAAGTTGCTGAAACTACACCAGGATGTGGTAGACATCATGACCGAGTCCTACGAAGTCTTCAAGAATGATGGCCCCGAGGTAGGGTCTGGGGCCTAGTGCCATGTTTTGGACAGAACCTCTGTCCCTGGTCCTAACAGACCATTCTCTTCCCCCACACTGTTTCTCTATCATCCTTTTCTGGTCCTCGAGATTCATCCAACCTTGAGTCTTTCAAACCTCCCCCTTAGGACTCTGTCCTGTGCTTGTCCCCTTCACTGTCAACTGGCAGGGCCTGCCTTCCCTCAGGGCTTCTCGTCATCCTCTCTTCTCACCAGATTCAACAACAGTGGATGCTGTACATGGTTCGGCTGGACCGTATGATGGAGGATGCCTTGCGCCTGAACGTGAAGTGGTCACTGCTAGAGCTGTCCAAAGCCATCAATGGGGATGGGAAGACCACTCCCAACCCACTTTTCCGAGTTCTTGTCATTTTGCAGACTGATGTGCAGGGAGGTGGGGCACAGGTAAGAATGATTGTGGCCCCACCAGGCCAAAAATATCACTCCTAATTCATCAGTTTCCCTCAATCCCTAAACTTGGTGTTTGGCTTTAACTCTTCTCCAGTGGCCTACAGGTCCGGTCCTGAGGGTTTCAGCCTTACCAGTCCTGAGGCTTGTTCCCTCTGTAGGCTCTGCTAAGGCCGTCTCCACTCTGCTCCCCACAGGTGGAATTCTCACCCACCCAGCAGACTCTGGCACGTGTGGTCAATGACATTGGCAGTCAGCTTATTTCCACCATTTCTGTCTTCCGCCACCTTCCTGACATTCTTACCAAGCGCAAGGCACTACGGGAACCCATCTATATACTTGTGGGTAAGTAGGCAGTGGGGTGGGAATAAGATGTGGGGTTATCAGAGGCGGTGCAGAGCCAGAAGGTGGGACCAGGCTTGTTTCCAGACTACGAAGCTAGTCATCTCCTTGGCCTGGGGGAAAGCAGCTCAGGGGATGTAGACTGGGGAAGGGAGCAGGGACATCACTGGGGTTGAGATTAGGTTACTAATGCTCTTGAAATCTGGGAACTGGCATTGGTGGTGAGTAAAGGCAAGTTTGACCCTGGAGGTGGACTGGAAGAAGTCTAGATCCCCACACGAGGGGCTTTACTTTCTGCCTCCTCTTCTGCATTCTCATGCTCATGTTTGAGTGGTACTTCTTTAAATTATTGATGGAATGGAGGGTGTAGGGAAGCGTCCAGAGGCCAGGCTGGAATCTTAATGGGGTTGGACATCCGTGCAAAGAATCTGTGTCTTTTGAAGAGCGAGATGAGGACATCAAGAAGATCCAGGCCCAGATCAGCAGCGGCATGACCAACAATGCAAGCCTGCTGCAGAACTACCTCAAGACCTGGGATATGTACCGGGAAATCTGGGAGATCAACAAGGACTCCTTCATCCGTCGCTACCAGCGCCTCAACCCCCCTGTCTCTTCTTTTGATGCTGACATTGCCCGGTGAGTGGAAGGGGAGGTGCAGGGGTCTTGAAGCGGTGTGGAAGTACTACAATTAGAGGAGGAATTCAGGGCAGCAGGCTGGGGTGGAGCTGTGTGGAATCACATGTCCTTAGCTACAGGGCAACAGCAGGACAAGATGCCGGACCTTTGTTCCTCGAGGGTAGAGATCTTGGAAGAGCAAGGCTAGGATTAGGGAAAAGCCATTGTTTCCAGTAGGACTGCACAGTTCCACTGGGAAAGAAAAAAGGCTAGAGATCTGAAAGATGAAAGAAGGCCAGCTGGAATGAAATTGAAGATGATCTTAACTGCCAACTTTTCATGTTCCCAGATCATTATTCATTTAGATAGCATGATTGTCCAATAGGCCATGAAGAGTTAAAAAACAAAAAGAGAGCACAAGAGACAGAAATTAAAAGTTCTCCCTAAGCCTGTGGGCTATAGTGTACTAAGGAAGATAAAGATCTTGTTGACAGCAGTCACTGGTGGCTAAGGATGGCTTGGGACCCAACTCTACCATCTAACTCACTACAATCTTAGGCAAGTTTCTTATATTCTCTGGACCTCTTTCCTGGGAAGCACATTATATAACATACCTTGGGACATTGTGAGATCATAAACTCTAAATAACTGTATTATTATACAAGCTGCAGTATGATGCATGCTATGATAAAAGTACATAAAGTGCCAAGGCAGTGCAGTTGAAGGTGTGTTAGTCAGCTTTCTGTTCCTGTAACAAATAAATGATAATCAACTTATAGTGAGAAAAGGTTTGTTATGGCCCACAGTGTTGGAAGTTTTAGTCCATGACCAATTTCCCTCATTGCTTTGGGATGGTGGGGACACATCATGGTAAGAGTAAAGCCATAAGCTTCATGGCTAGGATTGAAAGAGAGGTCCAGGGTCCCACCGTTCCTTTCAAGAGCATGTATCCAACACAAGTCATGCTTCCATCACATTAAATGTATTACAGTGGTGACAATGAAACCTGTTACATTAAAAAAAAAAAAAAAGAACATGTATCTAATGACTGGAGAACCTGCTAGTAGGCTCCACCTTTTAAAGTTTGTACCACTTCCCAATAACATCAAGCTGAGGATTAATCCTTTAACATGTGAACGTTGGGGACATTTAAAATCCACAGCATAGCTGAAGCAGGAGGGCTGCTGTGAGTTCAAGACCAGGTTGGGTTTCATAATGAGTTCAAGACCAGCCTGAACTACAAAGTGAGACTCTGTCTCAAAAGACTTAAATAAGGGGCCAAGGATTTAGCTCAGTGGTCCCAGTGCTTGCCTTGCAAGTGTAAGGTCCCGAGTTCGATCCCTGGTAACCACATATGGCAATGTTGGGCATGATGACTCATGTTCACGAACAATCAGTATCACATACTACAATGCTGGGTGTGGTGGTTCACGCCTGTAATTCCAGCACTAGGGAGGCAGAGGCAGGAAGGCTGTGAGTTCAAGGATGAGCTCAGGACCAGCCTGAACTAGAAAAGCAAGACCCTATCTCAAAAAAAAAAAAAAAAAAAAAAAAGACTCAAATATCAGATTCACAGTGTAGCAAAAAGAAAGAACTTCCAGCAAGAGGCACCAGGCATGGCTTTATGAAGGAAGTCATCTTGTGGTTGTGCTTTAGCAGATGGTAGTATTTCAGTGGGCAGAGATAGGCATGCATCTCTAATCCCTGCTATTTGAGACAGTAAGGCAGGGAGATCACTTGATCTTAGGGGTTTGGGACCAGCACAAGCCATGGAGACCCTGTCTCTTAAAATGGAACACCAGCCTGAATTCCCAGAGCTAGGAAGCAGCAGTGTGAGTTCAATCTAGACCTATGCAACTCTAAGGCCTTGAATGCCAAGGAAAAGGATGTGACCACTCTCTTCTAGCCAGTGGTTGGGAAATTAACAGATGGATTAACAGCTGGCTTCTGGGAGGATGGGTTGGTGCAGAACACACCCTCTATGCATAAGAACCCTCTGGAGCTGCTGCACAGGTCGGGGTGGAAAGAAGTGGGGACCTGAGCCAGCGTCGCAGGCAGGGCCATGTCTGCTAAGGAAGATGGTGCTAGTGAGGTGCTGGGGTCCTTACAGCTATACAGAGGTGGCTAATAATGTGCAGAAGGAAGAGACAGTCCTCAACATCCAGTTTGTGCTGCTGGATTGTTCGCAACTCAAATTCTCGCTGGTGCAGCACTGCAACGAGTGGCAGAATAAGTTCACAACTCTGCTCAAGGAGATGGCAGCGAAGCACCTGCTGGAGCTGCATGACTATCTGCAAGACAATGGAGAGAAGTAGGATTTGGCTGGGACGGTGGGCGGGCAGGGGAGGCCCAGTGCTTTCTGCCTGCAGCACTCTTCTCTGTCTGCCTTTAGAATCAGCCACCCTCCCCAGACACTGGAGGAGCTGGGGGTCAGTCTGCAGCTCATGGAGACCCTTCAACATGATCTGCCCATCTTGGAGACCCAGATTCCCCCCATTCACGAACAGTTCGCCATTCTGGAGAAGTACGAGGTGCCAGTTTCAGACGATGTGAGTCCTGGTGGTGTTTGGTCCACCTGAGTTAAGCCCATATATTCAGCAGCAAAAAGTTGTGGGAGATCTTGGTGCTGTCAGGGGCGATGCAGAGAAGTAATAAGCAGAGGAGGCTTAAGGTTCTGAAGCTCTGTCTTGGGAGGCAAAGATAACTCAGATTAACGGTATTTCTGTAACGATATTGATGGTATTTCCCATCAGCTTCTGGATTTCTTTTAAGCCAGCAAACCACTGCTTAATTTCCTGGAGCCTCGTTGTGCATATAAAACTTACCCATGAGCCAAGGTGGTGGCCTGCACCTCTAGTTCTAGCTGATCTGGAGCCTCAAGTGGGAGGATCACCTGAGCTCGAGAGTTCAAGGTCAGCTAGGACAACCTTGTCTTTAAAAAAAAGAAAACTGCTTACATGTAGACTGGTTTATGGACCAGAAAAGCACCCTCAGAAGCAATATCATTGTTTGCTTTATATCCATGAGGCACGGGGTGGGGTCCATCCTCAGCAACACACAAGCATGCGCACATACACACGCATGCGCACATACACACGCATGCGCACATACCCATGCGTGCGCATATGTAGCATCGGTGAGGCCAGAAGTCCTGGGGATGGGTCATTCACATCCTCCCCTCTCTGGCATCCCCAGACACTGGATATGTTGGACAGACTCGATGGGGAATGGGAAGTCTTCCAACAAATTCTGCTGGATAGTGAAGTGATGCTGAAGAAACACAAGGAGAAATTCAAGACAGGCCTTATTCTCTCTGCTGATGACTTTAAGAAGAAAGCACACAGCCTGCTGGAAGATTTTGAATTGAAAGGTACTCCCGCTTCACCTCTCCCTCTCTGTTCGCCTGTGAGACCCAGGGTAAGGAGCCTGTGCCCTGGGAAGGTGAGCACAAGGTTAGGAGGAGCGAGGACAGCGATGAGAGGAGGGGGAGCAGTGGGTCCTGGGCTTCTGTCAAAGCATGAGCGCACCTGTGGGAGCAGAGCTTTGGCTGGGAGGCAGCACCCCAGCCACTCATGCAATATTCTTATACTACCTTCCTGTGTGCCACCCGGTGCCAGTTCTTCGGCAACACTGAGTAATTCTCGCTGAGGTTACCAGCGCTGTCTGGGTGCTTTGTTTCCTCTTACCATCCGTCCCTTTCCGCTCTCACGAGGGGAGAAGTAATTTGCCTGCAGAGAGATAGGAGTGCCACGACTGTGCTTTGAGGGACCATGGACTGCAGCGGAAACTGAGCTGCACTTCAAACTCCCCCAGGCCCCTTCACCAGCTCTGTGGGCCACGTGGTTGCCCTCGAGCAGATTGCGCAGGTGCGCGCCACACTGATGGCTATGCGGGACGAAGAGAACAGTCTTCGCTCCAACTTGGGCATCTTCAAGATCGAGCAGCCGGCCTCCAAAGACCTCCAGAACCTGGAGAAGGTATGCTGAGCTAGGCCCCGGGGGGTCAGGGATAATGGGCAGGGGACAGGAAGTCTTCTCCTAAGGGACTAAAGACAGCTGGGACCAGGCAATTGAGCTCATGAGCAGATTTTTCTTTTTTTCAATTGAGGTAAAAATTCATATAACAAGGCAGTTTTAAAGTGAACAATTTAGCGACATTTAGTACATTCACAGTATCGTGCTGCCATCAGCCTCTGTCTAGTTCCAGGATATCGAAGGAGATCGCAGACCTGTTAACAATTACTCCTCAACCCCTTTTCCATGTTTGTGGCTGTGCCCATTCTGGGCTTCTGATGTAAAGGGAACCATATAATCTGGGGCCCTTTTGTCTGTGACTTTTTTTTTTCTTTTTTCCTTTGAGACAAGGTCTCACTTTTGTGTTCTAGGCTGGCCCTGAGCTCAGCCTTGAACTCACAGCAATCCTCCTGCCTCTGCCTCCCAAATGCTGCGATTACAGGCATGAGCCACCACGCCCAGCACTGTAGTATGTGGTTCTAATTGCTGGTGGACGTGAATCTTTACACTTAGCATTGTTGTATGTGGTTACCAGGGATTGAACCCGGGCCCTTGCACTTGCAAGGCAGGCGCCGGAACCACTGAGCTAAATCCTCGGCCCTGTCTGTGACTTCTTTTCCTTGGTCTTCAAGATTCATCCATGTTGCATTAGTGCTTGATCCCTTTTTATGACTGAATACTATTCCATGGCTTGTATTTAGCACATTGTGTTCATCCGTTTGTCAGTGGATGGCCTCTGGGTTGCTTTGCCTTTCAGCTGTGGTAGGTAGTCCTGCTAGGAACATGGTGTACTCCTGCACTCGTTTGTTTGAACACCTGTTCCTGATTCTTATGGGAAGCCTAGCAGTAGAATTTCTGGATCATATGGTAACTATGTTTAAATTTTTGAGACTCTGCCAAGCTTTTTTCCTCAACAGGTGCACCATTTTATATTCCCACCAGCAATCTACAAGAGTTCCTATTTTCCACTGTATCCTTGCAATGACTATTTCCCTCTGAAAAAGAAATTTTTGTTTTGCTTTAGCCATCCTAGTGGGTATGAAGCGATCTGTCACGGGAGCCTTAATTTGCATTTCCCTAACGACTAATGATGCTGAGTTTCTTCTCACGCTTAGTACTTGATGAGCCCTTATGGGCCGAGTGGAGGGAAATGAGGGAGGTGGCGCTGTAGCTGGAGGGACAGAGCTGAGGCCCCAGCGGCTGTGGGGAGGAGGAAGGAAGGTACCTCTCGCCCTAATGCATCTGCACTCGGCCTTGGCCTCGCAGGAGCTCGATGCGCTCCAGCAAGTGTGGGAGATCACGCGGGACTGGGAGGAAAACTGGAACCAGTGGAAGACCGGCCGCTTCCTGACTCTGCAGACGGAGGCCATGGAGAGCATGGCGCATGGGCTGTTTCGGCGTCTCACAAGACTGGCCAAAGAGTATAAGGTGTGGGCAGCCGGGGCGAGGAGGCAGAGGCAGTGCGCCCTGAGGAAAGGGGGCCGTGGCTGGCTCTTCTGATAACTCTCACTTTTGCTCAGGACCGAAACTGGGAAATTATTGAAACCACTAGATCTAAAATTGAGCAGTTCAAAAGAACCATGCCCCTCATCTCGGACCTGCGGAACCCTGCCCTCAGGGAGAGGTGAGGCCCCCTGGCTCCCTGGGCAGCACCGCTGTGCCCTCCATATCGCTTCTTGGTTCTTTTGGTTTTCCCTTTCAGACATCCGTAGCCTTTCCTTTCTCATTGTCCTCAAATGTGCATCTTTTTATTTATTTATTAATATATACTTTTTGGTGCTGGGGATCAAACTCAGGACGTCCCACTTGCCAGGCAGACACTGCACCGCTGAACTAAATCCTTGCACCTCAAACGTGCATCTTTTTTTCCCCTTTCAGAAAAATTAATTTCTATATATTTATTTAGTTATTTACTACAGAATCAGGGATCAAATCCAGGGCCTGGATATGCTAGGCAAGTGCTCTATCACTGAGCCCTCCCCACCTAGTTCTAAAGTGTATTTATTTATTTTATTTAAAATTTTTTAGTTTTTTTTTTTCTTTTAATCCCTGGAAGTGGAGGTTGAATACTGTGACACTCTACCACTGAGCTAGATTGCTGGCTGTTTTTATTTTTTATTTTTTTTATTTTTTTTTTTTTTAGGTTTTTGGAGACAGGGTCTCGCTTTGTGGTTCAGGCTGGCCCTGAGCTCAGCCTCAAACTCACATCACAATCCTCCTGCCTCTGCCTCCCGAGTGCTGGGATTACAGGCGTGAGCCACCACGCCCGGCTGTTTTTATTTTTTAGTTTGAGACAGGATCGCTCTAAATTGAGGAGGCTGTATCCTCCTGCTGCAACCTTCTGTAGCTGGAACTACAGGCACATGCCATCATGCCTGGCTTTTATTTTTTAACTGACAAAAATTGTGTATATTTATAATGTACAACATGAAGCTTCAAAATATACATACAACAGAGGCCCAAGATTTAGCTCAAGTGGTACTGCACCAACCTTAGAAGCATAAGGGCTCAAGTTCAATTCTCAGTACTGACAATAAATAAATACACACACACACACACACACACACACACACACACACACACACACACCAGCTCAGTTGAACCAATCAACATGCACATTACTTCACATGCTTATTTTTTTGTGGTGAGAACATTTAAAATGTATACTTAGTGATTTTCAAGCATGCAACACATTAATTAAATCCCCATTTTGTGCCACAGTCCCTTAAACTTACTCCTCACAGGAAACTGAAATTTTGTATCCTTTATGCGATATCTGCCACCCCCAACCACGATTCTCTTTGCTTCTGTGAATTTGACTTCTTAAGTCTATTTATATACTTGAGGCCATCCGGTGAGTGTTACTGTGCTTAACATAGAGTTCTCCGGCTTCATCCCTCTTGTTGCAAAGGACAGGATTTCCTTCTTTCTAAAGATGGCATCGTAGCCCATTGTGTGTAAATACCACATTTCTTTATCTATCCATCGCTTGATGGACACTGAGTTCATCCTGGCTACGGGCGATGAACGTGCTGGTGCTGGTGTGGAGGGTCAAGCCTGCCACTGCCCTCCGTTTCCTGCTCCACCCTGGGCTCCCCAGATGGGCTGACTCGGTTCTTTGCTCCTTCCCCAGAGCCTCCCGCTGTGTCCTCCTACTTTATCTTATCTATGGTGGCTAAGCTCTATGCCCTTTGTCATGGGAAGGTTTTATTTTGATGCAGCCAAAGTAGTTTTTGTTTTTGTGTCTTATTCTAAAAGACCTTTGCTATTCCAAAGTTGCAAATGCATTCTTTCTTCTAATACCCTTTTCCAAGTTTAACTCTCTTAATGCATCTGGAATTTATTATAAAATAGAGGAGGCACTGAGTGGTGCTTTAATCATTATATACCCATTTAGGAAAAAATAACGGGTTTTTTTGCATTGCCTCCTGGATAGTGTTTTGGCAGCATTTCACTTCTAAGTGACGGAGATTAAATGTAGCCTAACCCCTTTATTTGCTTAAGTTATTTAACCTTATCCAAGCTTCAGTTTCCTCATCTGTAAATAGAATAATAATACTTCCTAATTTATGGAGCGTGGTTGTGAGAATTAAATGTGACATTTCATGTAAAGCATGCGGCCTTGCACATGACTCATAGTAAACCTGAGCTGATTTATTGAGTGTTTTCTGTGCACACCTGCCTTAACTCTCTCTCCAGAGAATCAGCTTCTGGAGGGTGACATGTCAATCTTTGCATTCCCTGCGGTGCTGAGGATTGTACCTTAGAACCTATTTAGTAAAATCTGTTGAATCATGAATTAATAAATACCAGAATCATCATATCATAGTGTCCCAATGGGAAGAAGCACAGAGAGTGATTTTTTTCCTTTTTCCTTTTTTGAGGCACTGGAAGTAGAACCCAGGGCCTCACATCTGCTAGGCTAGTGCCGTACCACCGAGCAACACGCTCAGCCCCAGGGAGTGATGTTGACACTCTTTAGTAGGTCCTGGTGTGTGGCCTCCCGGTCAGATCACCTGTTTCTGGCTACAGGCACTGGGACCAGATCAGGGATGAAATCCAGCGGGTGTTTGATCAGGAATCTGAAAGCTTCACCTTGGAGCAGATCGTGGAGCTTGGAATGGATCAGCATGTAGAGAAAATTGGGGAGATTTCTGCTTCAGCAACCAAAGAGCTGGCCATAGAATTGGTATGACACCATCCTTGCCCCTCATAGCTGTTGGAACACAAGCTTCTGCTGTCCTCCATCTGAGGACACTTCCCAGCTCCTCTTCCCCTCGGGCTAGTAAATGGTTGTCTGTCGCCCAATTTCTCTTCACAGGCATTACAGAACATTGCCAAGACCTGGGATGTGACTCAGCTAGACATAGTACCCTACAAAGACAAGGGCCATCACCGGCTGAGGTAGACAGTGACCAGAGACCAGAAAGGGGGGGCACAAGAGTTAGGCCACACAGTGGGGATCAAGGTTTGGCGATGGGCATGGACTGTTACATTTTCCCCTTGTGCTCCAGAGGTACAGAAGAGGTGTTTCAGACCCTGGAAGATAACCAGGTAGCTCTGTCAACCATGAAGGCATCACGCTTTGTCAAGGCCTTTGAGAAGGATGTGGACCACTGGGAACGTTGTCTGTCTCTCATCTTGGAAGTTATTGAGATGGTGCTCACTGTGCAGCGTCAGTGGATGTACCTAGAGGTCAGGACTCACAGCCTCAGCTCTTTCTACTTCTGCCTTTACTCTGTGTGTGGCCAGGACCTACCTGTTTGCCCTAGGATCAACCTCATTGTCCTACAGCTTAAGTCTATCTGCATCCCAGTTGTCTAACTCTTCGTCATTACCATTGTTCCTTCCCTGGTAGCTCTTACTCTTCTTCTTAGATTCTCAGTCCATTTTTTTCTTGTACCCAGTTGTCTGACTTCCAACCCCCACTTTCCTTGGGCATCTGGACTGTTAGTTTCTAGGCTTCTGCATCTTTTACTCATTTGTCATCCCTAGTTCAAGAGCAAGGAGCAGAGGGGGAGAGAATGTGGGAAGAAGCCTCTCACTCCAATAATTTTCCCCTCAGAATATCTTCCTAGGAGAGGACATCCGCAAGCAGTTGCCCAATGAATCAGCCTTATTTGACCAGGTCAACGGTAACTGGAAATCCATCATGGACCGAATGAACAAGGACAACAATGCTCTCCGGAGCACCCACTACCCAGGTTAGCGCTCTGTGGCCTTTTGCCCTAACATAGGCTCCTCAGTTGGCTCTACATGTGTGTGAGTTCATGAACACATGCTTCATTTATGAAAAGACTCACTCTAACCTGGCTATCATAATGCTTCCTGTCACCACTGCCTTGTCTAAGCATTAAATAATAGTTTAGTAAATTAAACTCAACAATCATGTGAATGGAATGTAACATAATAGTTAAGGATACAGGATATGGAATCAGGCAGCCTTGGGTTCAAAATCTGACAAATTGGACATGGTGGCCCGTGCCTATCATTCCAGCACCCAGGAGGCTGAGGCAAGAGAATTCTCCAAGTTTGATGTAAGCCTGGGCTACAGAGTGAGTTCAAGGACAGCCTGAATTATGTAGTGAGACCATTTCTATACTTACCTCCCCAAATAGAAATAGTTAACAAAATTATATTTTGGGGCAATTTATATGTAGAGCTATAAAACAGTGATCCTGTCACTGCATGCAGAGAGCAAACTCATCTGGTCCGATGGCTGTTGGGTCCTTTTGTAACTTCCGGGGAGTGATCCCTTAGGTGGTCATGCAGAGGCACCAGCAGCTGCTGCCTATCTACATACCTGAAGGCATGAAGGCCACTGCAGGGTTCATACTCAGGAAATGCAAGCTAGAAACTGGGAAAACAAAGGAGAAACCCACCAAGACCTAAGACAAAGCGATGTAATATAGGAGGAACCTAAGATTACTGAGAAAGCACAAGTGTGAATACATTTTGTTTAATATGCTGTGTGTGTATGTGTTTTGCTCTGCCACAGTTTAGTAAATAGCTATATTCCCCAGCCTTTTGTTTGGCATCTTGAATTATTATTATTTTTTGAGATAGATCTTTGGTCATTTTATTGAAAAAAGAGGTTTAAACTCAGCAAAGTTGGGTGGAGATTTAGCTCAGGTGGTACCACACCTACCTTGGAAACACAAGGTCCTTAGTTCAGCTCCTGATATCACACACACACACAAAAAGGAAACTCAGCAAGGTTAATTGAACTGACCCGCTAGTAAGTGTCAGAACTGTGATTAGGGTGATGGTCTTCTGCACCCCAGTATGGTGCTCCTTCTGCTAGGTGTGAGGGACACAGGCAACCCTAGTGTGTGTAGACTTCTTCCACTGATTATATGTAATGTGTATTTAAACCTAATGACTTAACCTGTTGGATTGTATAAATACAAAAAATGTATAATTTTCAGAAGCTCTTGGCTTGACCGGTGTAGTCCAGGTTTTTAGGTAGAACAGGATGGTTGTGACTGAGGGGAATTAAATTAGTAAAATCACATGGTATATAATTAATGTAGAAGCTAGAGCATGTAATCAATAATTCATAATAAATTAACAAGATGATAGAAGCATGATAGAAGAATGGAGTCATTCTTTCCTTCTGAAACCCTTTGCAGCCTGAACCCTGATAGTATAGAGCTAGCAAAGTAGATAGAGCTAAAGTTCCAGATCTTCTCAGGACAACAGGAAAAACACCACCAGATGTCATTTATTGCTCTTTTTCCCAGGCCTTCTGGATGTATTGATAGAAATGAACACAATTTTGGAGGATATTCAGAAGTCTCTGGATATGTATTTAGAGACCAAGCGCCAGATTTTTCCCCGATTCTACTTCCTGTCCAATGATGATCTGCTGGAGATTCTGGGCCAGTCCCGCAACCCAGAGGCTGTGCAGCCACACCTCAAAAAATGCTTTGACAACATCAAATTGCTGAAAATGCAGAAGGCCAGTAAAGGGGGCCATGAGGCGATGGAAGGCAAAGAAGGATGATGTTCAGTTTCGGGCTGGGGATTTAGCTCAGTGGTTTTAGTACCTCTCTTGCAAGCATAAAGTCTGTAGTTTGATCTTCAGTAACCGCATACAACATTGCCAGGCATGGTGACTCACACCAATCAGCCATCACTACCACATATCACAATGTTGGGCTTGGTGGCTTACACCTGTAATCCTCGCACTGGAGAGGCAGAGGCAGGAGGATTGCTGAGTTTGAGGCTGAGTTCAAGACCAGCCTGAACTACAAAGTGAGACCCTGTCTCAAAAAAAGTGAAAAAAAAAAAAAAGAAGTTCAGTTTCAGCTCGTTGTGGTGGCACATGCCTGTAATTCCACTGCACCCTGGGAGGCTGAGGCAGTAAGATCACAAGTTTGAGCCCAACCTGGGCAGCTTAAAAGACTTAGTGAGACCCTATTTCAAAATAAAAAAATTTTGGGCCGGGGATTTAGCCCAGTGGTTCCGCCGCCTGTCTTGCAAGCGCAAGGACCTGGGTTCGATCCTTGGTAACCACATACAATACTGGGCGTGGAGACTCACCCCAGCAGCAATCGGTACCACATACCACAGTGCCGGGCGTGGCGGCTCACGTCTGTAATCCCAGCACTCAAGAGGCAGAGGCAGGAGGATTGCTGTGATGTGAGTTGGAGGCTGAGCTCAGGGCCAGCCTGAACTACAAAGCGAGACCCTGTCTCAAAAAAAAAAAACAACCTAAAAAAAATTAAAAAATAAAAATAAAAAACTTTGAAAAGGCCTGGGTATATAACTTAGTGTGATGTCTCTGGGTTCAATCTCTAGCACATCACACTAAACATACACACACGCGCGCGCACACACACACACACACACACACACACATGTTCACAAATTCAATTTCAAGGCTTTGTAAGGGACAGTGCCCTTCCAGTAAGAAGCACCACTAACCAGTGATTCTAGATTCTCACAGGGTAGCACTTTTAGGATGGGTAATATTATTTCCCTCAGAAGGGGCCCATATACTTATAGGCAGGTAGCAAGAGTGGGCAGGCCTGTCTGTTAATAGCTTCTCTGTTCTGCAGATGGCGGTCCCCAGCAGCAAGTGGGAAGCTGTGGGAATGTTCTCGGGCGATGGCGAGTACATTGATTTCTTCCACCCAATACTATTAGAAGGGCCTGTGGAGGTGAGTTGTGGCATTCGTCTAGGAACCAAGCCGATTCTGCTTCCTCCCAGAAGGTTTGCTTGGTGATGTGAGGATGCAGCGTCTCTTTGGAGGGATGTTAGTTGCTCTTTCAGCACACCCCCACCCTCTGCCTCCATCTACCCTTCCTAACAAGTGTAACTTCTGCTGTGAACCTAAGTCTCTCTGAAAATCAGATACTCTGTCTCCTGGCTTCCATCTCCCGGGGACCCAAACCGTCTGTTCTACAGTTCATGCTGTGTCTCCGACAGCTCCCTTTCAGGGTGCTTTGGCTCTGGCCACGGAGCTGAGCTGTTCTGATCTTTTACCTCTCCCTAGTCCTGGCTCGGGGACGTGGAACGGGCCATGAGGGTAACCCTGCGAGACCTTCTCCGTAACTGCCGCCTGGCCCTCAAGAAGTTCCTTAACAAGAGGGACAAGTGGGTGAAGGACTGGGCCGGCCAGGTGAGCTGGGGTCAACAGAAATGGGAAACAATGAAGGTGGCGCTGAGGAGGAATGGGAAGACACTAGAGTCGCACAAAATGGTTTCTTGCCCCGCTTTTCGGGCTGTGCCGTTGGTACCTTATGTGCTGGACCCACAGCTGCTGACCTGAGGTGTGTGCTGGATCCTCCCTGCCACTTCAGGGAACGTGGGCATCTCGTTCTGGGCTGGGTGGGTGGCCGAGAGCAGAGCCTTCTAGCCTCTGCATCTACCCAGATGGTGATCACGACCAGTCAGATCCAGTGGACGGCTGATGTAACCAAGTGCCTGTTGACAGCCAAGGAGCGGGCGGACAAGAAAATCCTCAAGGTCATGAAGAAGAAGCAGGTGAGGAACTCTTCAAGTATGGGCGAGGCCTGGAGTTCAGATTGGTGGGAGAGAGGTGATTAGAGTAAGGGTTAGAGAGAGACGAATTGCGAAAAGGTCAGAAGGAGGGTGGCTTGTGACAGAAGTCCACTGAGCAGAGTTTGGTGTGGGGCAGACTCGGGCTTTCCTGTGCTGACGTTGCGTATAGGAGTTATACTGTGTGGGATCAGCTTTGTGTTAACAGCAGTGTTAGGTTGTGGTGAGGCCGATCTGGCTTTGGTTGTGTTGCTCTGTCTCTTCTTCCCTCTTGCCAAATCCCACAGGTATCAGTTCTGAATAAGTACTCAGAAGCCATCAGAGGAAACTTGACCAAAATCATGCGGCTTAAAATTGTGGCTCTGGTGACAATAGAAATTCATGCTCGGGATGTGTTGGAAAAACTTTACAAGAGCGGCCTTATGGATATCAATTCCTTTGATTGGCTCAGCCAGCTTCGGTTTTACTGGGAGAAGGTGCCTGAAGGGACAGTTCCCTACTGTCTTGCCCTAATTCTGATCCTAAAGCTGTAATTAAATTCCTGATGTCTAAATACAACAATATCCCAACCCGATCCTTAGTCCTATTGCAGCACCCCATCCAGCTCCCCCTCTGTCTCACCTAATCAGGGGGTGGCAAGCAGCTGTCCACGCAGTGCTCACATCCATAATCAGCCCTGGAAGACTGCAGGCAGCTGCTGCCAGGGGGCAGAGCAGACATTCGCTATGAAACCCACTTTCTATCTTGGCCACAAACTCTTCCCTCCTCCTAACTCTACAGCAGAAGCCCCAGTTTCCCCACAGCCCCCTCTCCTCTCGGAGCCCTGCCTCAGCCATTCCCAAAGCTCTGGTCTTCTTTCCAGCCCACTTCCATCTCACTGTGCCCTGTCTCAGCAGGATCTAGATGACTGTGTGATCCGCCAGACCAACACCCAGTTCCAGTACGGCTATGAGTACTTAGGAAACTCTGGCCGGCTGGTCATCACCCCTCTGACTGACAGGTCTGCCCCAGGAGTTGAATGAGGTGGTTGGAGTGGGGTCTGCTGAGCTGAGACTGGCTTCCAAGAGTCTGACCAGAGGCCCGTCCTCTATTCTTAGGTGTTACATGACACTGACCACGGCTTTGCACTTGCATCGAGGGGGCTCCCCCAAAGGCCCAGCAGGCACCGGGAAGACAGAGACTGTCAAGGACTTGGGCAAGGCCTTGGGCTTTTATGTCATCGTGGTCAATTGCTCTGAGGGTCTGGACTACAAATCCATGGGCCGAATGTACTCAGGCTTGGCCCAGGTCAGTATCCTGGCACGGTGTCCCAGAGGTCTCTTTACATATGTTTTAGTACCAAGAAAATCAATTGAAACATGAATCTGCTTTGGTGCTTTATAGCTTATAACATGGCATTACCTCAGGTAATTCTTACTAACCTTCCCTATGCTTCCTGTTGCTCTTCTGCAAAGTCAGGAGATTATGTAAGGATTAAATTGAGTCTACACCGGGAGCACAGTGGATACTCAGGCCACACAAGATCTCTGCTGCAGTTTTGCTATCTCATGTCTTTCCCACCTCTGGCCCGGGCTGTCCCTTCCGGTGGAAAGCTCTGCCCAGCGGTCGTGGCAGTGCTGCTCTGGTGCCCTCCTGAACCCTATATTTTGAGGCCACCTGCATGTAAAATTATTTTAAGGAAGAGTGTGTTAACCAAGCTCTCTAGTGCCTTGGGCCACTTCTCATGCTTCCGGTGACTCCATCTCCCTCCCTCCACAGACTGGAGCCTGGGGCTGCTTTGATGAATTTAACCGTATCAACATTGAGGTACTGTCAGTGGTGGCCCAGCAGATCCTGTCCATCCTCTCTGCCTTGGCTGCTGGCCTTCCCCGCTTCTATTTTGAGGGCTTTGAGATAAATCTGGTGTGGTCCTGCGGGATCTTCATTACCATGAATCCTGGTAGGTGGCGGGAATAAATGGGCCTCCTGGGTGGGAGAGCTGGACGCCCAGAGCACGTACCTGTGGACCTTCTTCTTCCACCTTCAGTCCCTCATGTCATTCAGGAGAAACTGGCTAAAGACAACAATGGGCAAGAAAGAATAGACACCAATTTGTCCTTTCTGGGGTAAAGGAGAGGCCATCTTACTATTCTCTCAGAAGGGAATCACTAACTACTTACTGTCTGTATGTAGCCTTAGTCATTTAAGGCTTAACTACCTTCTCCCAATGCAATTCTGGTTTACCTGCCAGTCCTTTGCAGAATGGGAGAATCCTCCTAAAATGTAAGGCCTCGGGTCTCTCACAACAGTCGCTTAGGAACAGCTTGGGGAAAGGGTCTGCAAAAGAACAGGTGTAGGGGAGGGTTAAGGTCCCAGAAGAATCAAAGAAACAGCTGTGATTTCTATTAGGACTGATGTGAGCTATACATAGAATTTGGAGAGATGGGAAATCAGCAGCTGTGTATTTTCAGTTTGAAAGTGGGCTGTGCAGAAAGTAAGGAAAGGACTAAAGAGGAAAAAAAACCAAAGTGGAACGGGAAGAGCCAGGGCTGGGATCAGAAAGGAAGCGACCTTGAAATTTGAGTCAGGGAGAAAATTAAGGATAGAGTGGGTGTTGGGCAAAGTGTGGTTGATTGGGAAATGGATTTGGGCAGGAAAGTTAAACAATACAGGGAATTTAAATAAATGGCCTTGTTTTCCAGGCTATGCTGGCCGCACAGAGCTTCCTGAAAATCTTAAATCCATGTTCCGTCCCATTGCCATGGTGGTGCCTGATTCTACCCTGATTGCAGAGATTATTCTCTTTGGGGAGGGCTTTGGCAACTGCAAGGTATTCTGATAAACCCTTTCCTCCAATTATTTTATTTCCTTTTCATAATTATTCCCTGGACAGAGAAACCCTTTGGAGGCCTCACAATCAGTTTACTCTACAAGGAACTTAGACTGTCAGGGAGAGAAATTCAGACCAGAGAGGTCTCCCTGTCATGCTGTTCCTGTCCGAGGACAGCCAGTCACAAGGGCTCAGTAGGCTTATCCATAGAGTGACCCCCAAAGCCTCAGTCTCTGACTTGGCTCCTTGGATCCGTAACTGTCTTGTTGAAGAGCAGACTTTGTACCAAGACAGGCTGTTTCCTCGTCTGGTTTTCAGATCCTTGCCAAGAAGGTGTATACGCTCTACTCCCTCGCTGTGCAGCAGCTCTCCAGGCAGGACCATTACGATTTCGGCCTCCGCGCCCTCACCTCCCTTGTACGCTATGCTGGCAAGAAGCGCCGCCTACAACCAGAGATGAGTGACGAAGAGGTAGACCAAAGATAAGGGCTCCATTGTCACTAGGCCCTATGTTGTCACTAAAGCTTTACCGATCCTTTCTGCCTGCAGACTGAGATTTTTGCTCTTGGGCCTTGTTCCCTGTATTACCCAAGTTCTGCCAGTTGTATTGCTAAAAAAACTCTAGTGTATTTGTTGTTCTTTTTTTTTTTTTTTTTTTTTGTGGTACTAGGGAGCAAACCCGGGTCCTTGTTCTTCCAAGGAAGGCACAGTATCACTTGAGCTACATCCTCGGCCCTGTGGTTCTTGACTCCTATCTCCAAGCCCTTTGATGGGGGATCTGACCACTACATAGGATCCAGATCCTCATGTTTGAGTCTCTGTCTTTTCCATCCAGGTTCTGCTGCTGTCAATGAGAGACATGAATATCGCTAAACTAACCTCAGTCGACGTGCCGCTGTTCAACGCCATTGTGCTAGATCTTTTCCCCAGCATTGAGCTACCGGCCATTGACTATGGCAAGGTACTTGCTCTTTAATATTCTTCCTGACCTCATTCATGAATATGTAGTATGGAAAGAGGAAACTTGGCTTTCAGGCCTTACTCTGCCTCTCTAGTTGCCACTTTGAGTTAGAGCTGACCCTCACTTATATATTAGGCTTCCTTACTTATACTATGATGAAGCTCTCAGAGCTCCCATCTTAATCTGCTCAGGGACGTCCATGCACCAGTCCTTGGACTTCTCTGAGAATGATAATGCTTTGGCCTTTCCATTTCCTCTGTTCCCACTAGCCATCCCTGCCTCTCCTCAATCTCAGAATTGGGAGAAGAGACTGTAGGCAGCCCTTTGAAATGAGAAAGTAGTTGGAGAGAGGAAAGGGAACTGTAGAAAGTATTAGCACCTTCTCCTCTGGCATTCTACTAGTCTCAATATCCTGAATGATCCCTTCAACTGACACCACTAAAGTGCAGGATAAAAACATAAAAATACATATTTTTAAGGCATTGCCAGGCTTGCAAAAATTCTAAGGTTTGGAGGTGGGAGAATAAACACAGGAACTCTGGGAGCAGCTGGATTACAAAACTGTCTTAATCCCCCGGTTTGCCAGTGAAATGGAAAGCACATTGCCACATAAACCTTAAGGGACTGTAAATGGGAAAATTCAAACTGTACCATTTAGACGTACACAGAAATGCAGCTTCGCTGTCCGAGCTCTGGTGGAGGAAGGAAAGGGTAAAATCTCTTTAGATTTCTTAACCATGTTGTTTATGGTCATAATTTATTCTACTGTGTAATTCTTTTAAAAACTGAAGCTTTG